>JAQFYP010000565.1:0-21795 GCA_034694865.1 Bilobella braunerae | reverse complement strand
GTCCAGGTTACATTCAATTAGTAATTTCAATCAGTCAATCTTCCTAAAACGTTAATTAAACTAATTACATCAATTGGATCCAAATGTCAGTCGCCTCCTCAATTAATTAAAGCATCGCATCATTGGTTTCTCATCTCTACTCATCGTCACACATTTGATTAATCACCAACGTTCACTTCAGAGAACCTCATTGGAAGCGGTGGTGTCTACGGGGTCATTACGGGGCTGATTGCCATTTATCAATCGCTGAGTTTTTGAATCCGCAAGAACTCGAAAAATCTCTTTTTCGTTTTTTTTTTTCGAAAAATTTAGAACTTGAAAATGTGGCCTTGAATAAAAAAAAATGAGATTTAAAAGAAAATTGAAGCTGCAATTAGATTGACATTTAGATCACAATTTTTGTTTTAATTTTAAATTTTAAAATTTTGATTGTGTTTAAGTTTTAGGTATGATTTCAAAATAATCTTTTCCAAGTTAACCCTAAAATTTTGATACAAAAGATCACCTTTCTACCATTTGCAATTTCTAAACTTATTCATTAAAAGTGTGGCTTTTAGTGCAATACCGCCTTTAATTGCAGATTTCATGATTGAAAATACTTTCGATTAATATTTAAATTAAATCTTGATTTTGAGTTTAATTGCGATTAAGATTTAACTGTGCTAAAAGTTTAATTTTACTTTCATACTTTCTTTTTATCAACATTTGTATCTACAATGGCCAAATGTCTCTGCAATTGCGTATCAAAATTCTATCCTAAACGCCGTCTGGAATTCTGATCGGTTTTCTTACAGGAAAGTCACTAGTATTAGTTTTTTTTCGTTTGATGGAATCTTCAAATTTAGAATAAAAAAAAACGGTGCCAGCGGTCATGTTCAAAGTTTAAAAACTTTCAAAAACTGAATTTTTTAAAAATTAACAAAAAAAAGTTTTCTAAATTCCTGTTCCAACATGAATTGGAGATCAAGGTGGAATTTCTATCGAAAGCAAAGCTTCCAGCACTCCGAGCCCACACTTTTAACCATAAACTAGTTTTTTTGAACAATTTTTTTAGAACAATGTTCAAAAAATTTTGTTTTAAAATTCACACTATTCGCCCGAATGAAAATCTACAGGCGAGTTTGAAAGTAAAAGAGAAAAATGAATTTTATCGATGCATTAAACTAAAATATTTTAATAAGAATTTGGAATTTAATTGAGATTAACGTTTGTAGGTTAATTTTTGTAAATTTTACTTTTAAGTAAAATCTGTATGGCGAAATCTTGACAATTGCAAATTTAGGAAACAGTCACATTTTAAATTATACGCCATCTGGGAATCCGTAGGCTTTTTTCCACGGATTTTAGTTCAAAGATTAGGTTTCTCATGAAACTTCGGCCACAATTTCTTTTATTGCAAAATTTTGATTTCATTTTTTAGATTTTAATTGGAAGCGGTTTCGTTGACGGCGTTTCTCAATCGCTGAATGTTCGAATCCGCAGTGAACCGCTTTTCAAATTACATCCGTTTTCTATGTAGTTGATCCTAGAAATCACGCTGAGATTTTAAAATTTTTTGAAAACTTGAAAATGCGGCCTTGAATTAAAAAAATATAGAGGGTTTAAAAATTGAAAAAAAAACGACAACTTGAAGAAATTATCATGGCGAGGATTATCAAGAAATTCTTAGTAGTGATTATCTTTTTATTGTGGTTAACTTTTAATTGTAATAATTTAATTATTTAAATTGAAGATTTTTTTTTACTTTTTAGGCAAAATGGCAAGCGACCATTTTGCAATTACAGAGATTCGCTGAATAATCGTATTTTTAATTTCAGCACCGCCTGGAATTCTGCTATATTTCGTGATCACTGTAAATTATGGTTTAGCTGTAACACATGTTCTGCAAATTTAATTAATACAAATTCATACAAATAATATTATTTGTATTAATACAAATACAATTAATACAAATTTAAAAAAGATTGGGAATCTTTATATTTTTTAAAATCTGAGAAGCGGTGTCAACGGTTTCGTGCACGGCGATTTCTCAATCGCTGAATTTTCGAATCCGCAAAGAAACGGTTTTCAAAATTCATCTGTTCTACACGTCGCGGCAACTTGGAAATCACGCTGTTTGCTGCGAAGGCGATTTTTCCAGCGATTCAGCGATTTGCCATCGTCTACTCGAGTCTGCTCACCTTCCAGTGTCATATTCTGCGCTGATTCTGTTCTCGGAATTCAACGCTTTGTGAAGAATAGACATTTCTACAATTATTGTAGAAATCGCACCTCGTCATTCTAAAAACAAATCTTATATTAAAAAAAAATCTGATTCACAAACATTTGTTCAAATAGTGTTTCTCATTTGTTTATGAAAATTAGCTTGAATTTTCTTAAACTAAAAAAAACCTGATTACAAATAATTAGCAAAGTTTTTTAAATACTTGACAAGTTGCATAATAATAATAATAATACAACAAATAATTTGCATAATGTCTACTTTTCTTAGCAAAGGAACCTCTAATGCAATTTCGGCCAAATGAATTACTACAAAATTCTCGGTACTTCGCGGCGCGCAACTAGATCAAAAGTGAAGAGTGCCTACCTGGCACTTGCCAAAAAATGGCACCCAGATGCCAACCGCGGTGCCACAAAGAAATTTCAAGAAATTACGCAGGCGTACACCGTTCGGTCCAACGAACATTTGCGTCACGAATATGACGCAAAACTGTCAATGCTAGAAAACAAGCGATGGCCAAATATTTGCAATTGCAGATTCGAGAAATATCGAAATTTTAACTTAAACGCCGTCTGGAATTCTTATAGTTTATCTCACAGAAATACAAATTTTGTTCGGTTAAGCAGGTCGTGAGGGTTAAATTTTGTATTAAAAAACTTTGAAATTAAAAAAAAAATGCAACTTTTCACTGAAATTTCAAAGTTTCGAAATTTTCACAATTACAAAAATCTACAGACGAGGTTGGTCAAATTTATTCGACAATTGATTTTTGTTCTAAATTAAAATTAAAAAAAAATTCTTTTATCAAAATCAGATGTCAAAGATTCAGATTGACGCATAGCGCACTGCTATGCGTTAAATTTTCCATGCGTTAGAACCTAACCTAACCAAGGCTAGAACAGCGTTCTTACGTCGCTGGAAGATGCTAAGAATCTTTTTAGAATTTATTTTTAATTATTGAAAAATTTAAAAATGTGTTGAAAAGAAATGAAAAAAATTTCAGGATTCAAAAAAATTAGTTTGAAAAATACAGTTTGACGACGGTATATTTTTAAAACAGATTTTTTTTAAATTAAAAAAAAGGTTTTCTTAATTTCTGTTTGAACATGACTTGGTGATCAAGATGAAATTTCTAATTTCTATTGATAGCAAATCTTCAGCACTCCGAAACCAAACTTTTAACTATAAACTGCTTTTTTAAACAAAATTTTATGTTTTGGTTTAAAATTCATTCTATTCAGCCGCCTTTCACCTGATCGAAAATCTACAGACGAGCTTGGTCAACTATTATTAGACAATTGATAAGATTTGTTCTAAATTAAATTTAAAAAACATTAATTTTTTTTTGTCTAAATCAAATGTCAAATATTACGATTGACGCACTGTATAACCCACTGCTGCATCAACTATGATCGCACCATGCGTTAGAACCTAATCAGGGCTTTCCATTTTACTTTTAGGCGAAATTGGTATTCAAAATGGCAAGATTTTGGTGGTTGTAGATTCGGGAAATATTGGAATTTTAATTTGAATGCCATCTGGAATCTGCCCTGGCGCGTAGACCGTTTCTATTTTTGTTTCAGAATTTTGAAATTTTTAATTTGTTTGGTTGGAACCGGTGGTATTTACGGGCATTTTACAATCACTGAATTTTCAAATCCGAAGTGGCCAGTTGTGCGGTTAATTTGACAAAGTGGAAATTTGATCACTAACTTTTATTTAACTAGTAATTAAATTTTAATTGTGTTTAAGTTTTATTTGATTTTGATTTGGGCTTTTTACTGTAATTTGTTAAATCTGAAAAAAATTCTTTCTTTTTTAGCAAAATTTTAATTAAGAGTGGCGACCTTTTTGTAAATTGCAGATTCAAACTTTTGACACCTTTTGAAGATTAAGAACATTTGCAAAATTAGTTTTTCAGCATTGAAAAAAAAAATTAAATTTAAAAACATCTTACTAAAAAAAAACGGTTGTTCAAATAATGTTTCTCATTATTATTTCTTATATTTTAAAAATGCATGGCTAATTGCCAAATTAAGGAAAATCAGAAGGAAATTAACGACAGACAGAGCGTTCCAATAAAGTAGTTAAAACACTACTTAATAACCACGTCGCGTCATCAGGATCGCTGACATAAAATTGAAACACACTGGTAAATCGCTGGAAATTGTCTAGAACAAATTATAAAATCCGGAATAGCAATCGCTTCAAAAATTTCAAGCGTCATTGCAGCTATTGAGATTTATGTTGACGCTGAACTTCCTGAACCTTCCTTTACCGTTGAACTGCGCATGAGCAGCCTTCTAGCCATCTGAGAAGGCGGAGAATGGAAAGTTGTTTTAGAAGACGAAAATGCTTCGACTAGTACCGGCATTGCTGCTGGAAAAAATATTCTTGGAATATGGCAATGGAATTATTATGATGAAAAACGTGTCTCCAGCGATTCAGCAATTCGTAATCAGCGTTTTCTGCTCTCATACTACATGTTACATGCGTTCGCTCAACTTCCAGTGTCATTTCGAGCCAATCGCTGCCGTGCGCTGATTCAGCTCTAGTCAAACTAAATCATGTTCCGGATTCAAATCTTTTTGAAAAATAAAAAGCATTGGCACATTTGGGTTCTCATCATTTAAAAGAAAATTTTCAACCATTCTCATTCTGCATTCATTCTCATAATTTTATTCTCATTTTTGTTTTGCATAAATTTATAAATGTGTTTTGGCAAACTTTTGAAAATTGCATATTTCTGAAATATCAAACAATAAAATTATTTCAGCTCCGTTTGGAATTCTGATGGCTTTTGTCATGTAAAATTAATTCTTTTTAGTTTAGAGGTCGTTAAACCTATCGATTATATGAAAATTTTGAATTTTCGAAGATGTTGAATTTTTTTCCAATGTGATTGAAAGCTTCTCAATCTCAAGCTGAATTTTTGAATCCGCTTTTCAAAATTCATCTGTTCCACACGTCACTGACATCACACTGTTTGCCTGCCATCAGCGATCCCTCGCTTCAGCCAAATTGTCACTGGAAGTTGACCATGATTTTGAAGGCATGTTTCCAACGATTCAGCGATTTTAAATCTTCTACTTGCACTCGCTCACTTTTCAGTGCCACATTCTTTCGAAATAAACGCTGATTATGTTCCGAATTCGACACTTCTTGAAGAGGAGAACCAATTTTGGAGAATTTGCTCCTCATCATTTGAAAAACTTTTTTTTTAATTTGATTCACAATCATTTGTGTAATGAACCGTTCTCATTTTTTTTTAAATTTTATAATTTTTAAAAATTCATTCTTTTTACTATTCGTGTGTAAAATAAGTTGCGTAAATTAAAGTTTCAATTTAAGGAAAAACATTTATCTAATGTCAAATCGACGAAAGATTTACTCATCAAATTCTCGTAATAAATTTCGCGGCGCGAAATTGGGCAGAAATGAAAAGCGTTTATTTGATGCTATCCAAAAAAAAATGGCACCCGTATCCTAATCCTTGGGAGTCCTGCGCCACAAAGAAATTTCAAGAAATTTCGCAGGCATACACTAGTACTCTCTAACGACCAGTTGCGTCAAGAACATGACGCAAAACTGGAAATACTAGAAAACGAACGTCACCGGACGAAGTTCCATGCTCCGCCAATAATGTCCCACGCTTTTGACTCCGCCCTTGGAAAACGTCGCAAAATTTCCAAAGCACTGCAAAACGCTGAAATGGAATTTGCCTATTTTCAAGCAAAAACGATTTGCTTAATTTCAAGAATAAACCATTTAATTTCAAACAAACTTACTTAAAGCAGAATAAACCATTGGCTTATAGGTTCTAGCATGAACCATTGGATTAATTTTCAGCGTAAATAATTTGGTTAATTTCATTTTTGAAAAATAAGTTTCTTGTATCAATTTTGAAATTTCTTAAATTTTTAAAATTTTGTCCATTGTGCGAGAGCCACCGAAGGCCCCACCTCACCGTACTGCCTCGGTCTCAGCATCTTCCACCATCACGTGATGGGCAGTTACGTGAACCGTGCCTACAGGCATCGCAACGGTGTCAACGTTCTCAATCACAACCACGCGAAAGTACGTCAACGGTGGTCATTGTCACGCTTTCGGACCCGTGTCGATTGTGCTCATTGACGGCGGAAATTAAATCTACAATCGAAAAATTATCCTGGGTTTTGAATGGATTATGAGTTTTTTTAAATTTAAAAAAAACTGTTTTGAACTTTGCAAATAGAACTTGAATTTTGGGTAAAAAAATTACAACCAATTCAAAATTTAACCAAATTACGAATCAAGTCCAGAAAGTCAAAACAGCGTTTCAAATCGTTTCCCGCACTACGAACCTAGATGAAATGATATTTGCTAGTACAGCAGCGATTCAGCGCCAAACTACGATTCAAGCACAAATTCAGCGTTAAATTATAATGATTACGAAAGTTTAGTATCACATTGAGCATCACTTTATGAATCCAACCGATATGAAGCGCCGCCTTCATATGCCCCGCCCCTCAGCTCAGAGGCTTGTACGGCGACATTTTGTTAACGTATGCTCCTCCCTCAAGCCCATTTTCTCCTACGCAACTTCCCGTCGGCGCATCGCTGAAACGTCGGTTAGGAACCGTTCGTACAAGATCACCCATTCAGCGATTCAGCGTTCCAGGGCGACACTGTCGTCAAACGCTTTCAGCACATCTACAACCACTCCCGCTCCGACAGGGTCCCGTGCGAGTTGAACCTGAATCTGATTCTCGTTAAGCCGCCTCATATCTCCCGCAGCGCTGAAAGCGACATCAGTATCTTCGAGCACCGGAAGGACGCTCCGCCCCAACAACTCATGTCATCTTTGAAGCCATCAAAAATCAACGCCCAGTTGAATATTGTCCGTTACAAGGCTCCACCCTCTCCGAATCCGACAACGCTGCGAAACCCGTTTTACATCAAATCAGCGCTAAAATTCCATGTTCTCACTTCAAAGCGAAGTTCAGAACAGGAGGAAGCGCAAAGAATAAGCGAAGCAGTATATCTAGAAATTCAGCGGAAGTACATCAACGGTCCGACGTCGGTGGTCATTGTCGCGTGTCACGCCTTCGGACCCGTGTCGATTGTGCGCATTGACGACGGAAAGGAAAACAACAATAATTTTTCCTGGTTAACGCTCAACATAGTTATCAAAAGTTTTGAAAATATTTCAAAATTTTGAATCGATGACTTTTTTAAGCTGTTCTAAATTTTAAAATGCGGTTCACTGTTTCAAGTTGGCTTAAATTTAAATAAAGTTTTTAACTTTCCCAACACGGCACGATTAACTTTCCCTGATTTCACTGTATGCTAAAATGGAAAAGTTGAAACTGGTTTATCATAAAACTCAAAATTAATAAAGTACCATTGAAAAAAAAGGAACCGTTTCAGTGTTCACACCGTGATTGGCCACGGTGCTCAAAACGAAAACTTTTTCTGTGTCGCTGGTAAGTATAACAAAAATGTACAGTGCGTTTCAAAAAGTGAAAAATTGCTCTGCTCCAAAAACTGCCCTACAACACGGGGGAGAAGTTTTTTGTTAATTTTGAAACTGTATTTAACGTAAGACTTTTTGTAGGTCACAATTCTGCTTGAAAATAATTGCGCCGCAGCGTTACCAAGAGCTCCTCTTTGCTCAATGTCGCATGAGCGCCTGAACGCTGCTAATTTCCTGCCTGGCGCTGAAAACGCTGAAGTTGAGAAAAGAATTATAACTTTAAAATTCAGCGCCCATGCAGAATCCGGAAAGTCAAAAGAGCGATGCAAATCCCTTTCCACAGTACAAAGCCTTAGGGGCTGAAGTAAAGCAGAGCTCGCAGACGTACCCTTCTGCTGTACCCTCCCACGGTACCCTCCCATGTACCTTCCAAGTAAATTGTGCAGTGTTGCCAAGTTTCCTATAGGAAATCGCTGTAGGGCATCTAACTGTACCCTCCCATGTAGGCTCCCACTGTACCCTCCAATGACCCTTTTAAAAGCCAACATTAAAAATAATATAAATTTTAAACTAAATAAAAAAAGTATGAATTTTTTAAAAAGATATTTGGGATACCGCCCCTCCTCGCTTCGCTCGTCGGGTACATTAAATATACCCCATGCTACATGCTTCCGGCGGCAGGAGCAACTAAAAAAGCTTGTCACTGAACCAACGATTAACATTGGAGGGTACAGTTAGTTGCTCTGCAGCGATGTCCTATAGGAAACTTGGCAACACTGCGCAATTTACGTGGAGGGTACATGGGAGGGTACAGTGGGAGGGTACAGCAGGAAGGTACGTCTGCGAGCTCTGCTTTACTCCCGCCGCCGGAGGAAATGATATTTACAAGTTCAGCGATTCAGCGCCAAATTACGATTCCTGCAAAAAGTCAGCGTCAAATTAAAATATTTACAAAGTTTCTAAACTTTCTACTTTCTAAAACAATAATCCAGCGCCAACTCACGACGGTTCTTACAAAAATTCAGCGCCGTTTTATGAATCCAACCAATACGAAGCTTCGCCTTGTTATGCCCCGCCCCTCAGCTTGCTTAAAGGCATGTACGATGGCAATTCGTCAACGAGAAGCTTTTCTCTCAAGCCCATTTCCCCAGGAAAGGCTCAATCATCGGAGGCAGCAGCGATTTCCAAGGAGGAAGCGTCGTCGAAGGAAAAAATCGTTGCGCCGACAAGTTCCGAGGCGACTTCCTGTGGCTCCATTTTCTCCAGGGCCGAAATTCCAGGCCCTCTAGCGAAAGATACGGCTGGGATTCCGTCATTCCAGCGCCAGAAACAGCGATTTCGGAAACTTCAGCCCATGCAGTTGTTCCAGCCAACCAGGATCAAGCGGACGACCAACCTTCGACACTAACTGACTTCAAAAGTTGCTTTCACTCCATAATCGCTGAAAATTTTGACCATAAAACTATTACATGTAACCATGAACATGCAGGGACAAATTGTCAAATCGCTGCATGAATCAGCCTCTTCCAGCCCACAATCCTACGTATCACGTTTATCTAGTCATCTTGCATTTGTCTATATCCCTTCTTTCGTGATCTTCTTCTAAAAATGTCTTCATCTTTTCTTTTAAAAAAAATCTTTATTAGTGTTTTCAAACAAATATTTCAAGAAACGGTGATAAAGAAAATATATAACTTTTTCTAAACATTTAAAAAACATTTTTAAGAGAGTGACTTTTGAAAACGTATTTAAAACTTCCTTCAAACCATATTTCGAAGCAAAGCTTATTTGCCCTCCAGTGAACAAAACCTTTGGAAAACTGATTTTTCCTAAGAAAATTACCGAAAATATTTAAACGGCATTAACTTATAACATACTGAATTTAGTTATTTAAATTAATTATAATTGCTAAATTATTTAATTACAGTTAAAATTTAAATATTTAAAGTTAATGTAAAATTTAATAATTACCAAAAATAGACAGGTTGACATTTCTTCCCAATATTCAAATAATTTTTAGGCTTTCTTGTGTTTAGGCCACTTTAAGCACTTGGGGTCAACTCCGCCTCGATGTCGTTTATTTGCTGATCTTGTTCTGAAAACTTGTTAACTTGTAACCTGCTGATTTATAGTTATTTAAATTAAATGCCGTTTTTAATTAGTTAATTACGGTTACTGATTTGAATATTTAAGTTAATTGTCAAACTACACTTACTAATTACCAATAGAACGAAGGATGAGGATTCGACTATAAAAATATTCAAATAAGTAGTATTTGAGTTGCCTTGAAAGGGCAACTTTTTGCACCTTGTCCTAAAATATGCCCACTTTTTAGGGTTTACAGAAATTTTTCATTCATAATTTTTGGATTTAGATTTACGTACCTTTTAAATTTGATTTTTTTTGAATTTGCTATTTTTTGATTTTGTTGAAATTTTCGAAAAACTGGTTTTGAGAATTCTCTTTTCCGGGGTTGAGCAGAACGGAGTCGGCGGAGATGCAATCGCCGAAGGTTTCACACAACGAATGGACCATATTTCAAAATGCGCTCGGCATCTGAGGTGCAACCTTGATCAACTGCACTGCAACGTAGCAAAGAAGCGCCAAATTTAATATTAAAAACGTTTTCAACTCCATTTTTTGCGCTTACGACCTTTTTTCTGATTCAAATATGTAAATATTTGGAACAATGTGCGATGACTTCAAAATTAATACAAAAAAATTTGGTTGCAGTTTCCTGTTTAATTTTCGTTTAATTAATACTAGTTTAATAATTGGTTAAATAGTAGTTAATTTTTAGTTAATTAATTAGTCAATTGGCATTAATTTTAACTTTCCAGCCTGTCTATGGATGAATTGTACGCCGCTATTATTTAGCACTGAAAATCTAAAAAGAAGAATCTCATTTTTTAAATTCTATTTTCCTACTGTATCGACTATTGTTCATGTTCAGTCCAGCCAGCGGCCCACAACGTGCTAGAATCGCTGAAAGAACCCTCAGATTTGAAGCCAAAGGGCGGTAACGCTGAAAATTATGCGCACAATTCCTATCAGTTGGATTCGGTACACTCGCCAAAGTTCTCCAAAAAGCAGAATCCAGCGTCTGTTAGCGCTTTTGCCCAGAAGATGGACATTGGACAGCCGTGATCAGCGATCCGAAGCGCACGGGCTTGGAATCGCTGGGGTTTTGCTGCTGGTCAACCATTTTCGTTTTTGTGCCAACTCTAGCTCCAGTGCAGGATGAGCTTAACCTATTTTTTGCCATTTAAGTAGAGGAGAATGGGACTGCGCTGAAATCGCTGCTGAAAGAGTCAAGATTGTCAAAATTTTGGAAAAACCGAAAATTTGGCCTTGAATAAAAAAAAAGAGAAGATTTAAAAAAATTTAAGCAAGAGAGTTGCAAGTTGTGTCATTTAGATAACTAATTTATTTATTTTTAAATTATTTCAAAAATTTGAAAATTTAAATTTTGTTTAGGTTATTGGGATGAGTTCAAAATAATCGTTTCCAAGTTCTGTTTCCAAGTCTTTGTACAGTACAGTTTTAAGTTTCCCATTTGCAACTTCTAAACTCATGAATTCGAAATGTTGATTTTAGTTCATGACCGCCCTCAATCGCAGATTTTATGATTGAAAATAAATGTGGATTAATATTAAAATTAAGTCTTGATTTTGATTTCAATTACGATTAAGCTTTGACTCTGCTAAAAGTCTTATGCTTACATTTGTATCCACAATGGCCAAATATTTGCAATTGCAGATTCAAGAAATATTGAAATTCTACCTTAACGCCGTTTGGAATTCTGATCGTTTTCTCATAGGAAAATAACTATAATTCAGTTATGTCTTACTCCCATACATTGATTTTTGTATTAAAAATTTGAAATTATAAAGGAAACTGTGCCTGCGGCCATTTTCAAAGTTTCAAAATTTTCAAATTCCTGCGACCAATAGCTGAACGAGAGGAGAATCTGAAGAATTAATATTTTGAAATTTTCAACGTTTCAGATTTTGCTCAAATTTTGAACATTTTGAAATCAGCGTTTGCTCAAAAAATATGCAAACAAAAGCGGGAAAGTGATGATAGGAGAGAGCAGAAATCCAGCGGTTAGACAATTGATAAGATTTGTTCTAAATTAAATTAAAAAAACATTTAATCCATTTTATCAAAATTAAATGTCAAATATTGACGCATGGCATAACGCACTGCTGCATCAACTATGATCGCTTCATGCGTTAGAACCTAATCGAGGCTTAAACAGCGTTGTTACATCGCTGGAAAATGCTAAGAATCTTTCTGAGATACAACTTTGGAAATTTTTTTAAATGCGGTGAAAAGGAATGGAAAAAAGAATTGAGGACTCAAAAAAAAATTTATGCAAGATTTCAAGTATTTGCAATTTCAGAACTATTGAAATTCTAATTGTCAGAAATCCAGCGTTACATTTTTAAAATAGATTTTTTTTAAATTAAAAAAAAATATTTTCTAAATTCCTGTTCTAACATGAATCGGCGATCAAGATGGAATTTCTATTAAAAGCAAAGCTTTCAGCACTTTTAATATTAAACTACCTTTTTTTGAACAATTTATTTAGAACAATGTTCAAAATTTTAGGTTTAAAAATTTCTTAAAAAATTGTGTTGTCAAAATCAATTATCAAACCAAATATTTCGATTAACGCATAACGCCCTGCTATGTTCAGCTATGCTGCATCAACTTTGTTCGCTTCATGCGTTAGAACTTAACCGAGCTTGAATAGCGATCTAACATCGCTGGAAGATGCTAAGGATCTTTTTGGAATAAAATTTTGGAAAAGGAATAAAAAAAAATAGTTTAAAAAAGACAGTTTGTGCAAAAGTTCTGAATTTCCCTGATAAATTAAATTAAAATATTTTAATTAGGATTTGAAATTTAATTGGGGTTAACTTTTAATTGTAGTTTAATTTTAGCAAATTTTACTTTTAGGTAAAATTTGTATTGCTAGATCTTGAAAATTTCAGATTTTGGAAAGTTTTCCTTTATTGTTAAAATTTTGAAAATTTTAATTTCGTTTTTAGATTTTAATTGAAAGCGGTTTCGGTGACAGGAACGGGAGTTCTAAATTGCTGAATTTTCGAATCCGCAGTGAATCGCTTCTCGAATTACATTCGTTTTCTAAGTCACGCTGAGATTTTAAATTTTTGAAAAATTATAATTAAATAAAAATAAAGTACTTCAAAATATTAAAACATGAGAGTGGCAAGTTGAAGAAATTTCTGTATTGAATTCTGGCAAGGATTATAATGAAACTTTTCATTAGTGATGATATTTTAATTGTACTTAACTCTTAAGTGTGATAATTTAATTGCTTAACTTGCAAAATTGCAAGCGACATTTTGACAATTGCAGAGATTCGATGATTAATTGTATTTTTAGTTTCAGCGCCGCCTAGAATTTTGCTAGATTTTGTCGTCACTGTACTTTTTGGTTTAGCTAAGTAAGTCTTCTGTTCCCTCTAATATTAAATTAAAAAAAAAAGAATGAGAATTTTGATGTTTTAGACTCTGATTAGAAGCGGTGTCAACGGTTTCGTTGACGGCCATATTGACGTCTCACTCGCTGATTTTTTTTTTAATCCGCGCAGGAATCGCTTTTCAAAATTCATCTGTTCCACTCGCTTGGTACTGGAAATTACGCTGCTCGACGTGTAATGTCTGTCACTGAAATTTTGTAGCAAATTTCTTAAACTTTATGTTAAAGTCTTCTAATTGAGCTGAAATGCTGCTAATCGCTGCCGCTGGAATATTAGCATCAAATATTAGCATATGTCATCTCGGTCAATTGAGCTCTCCCGCGTGAAGTAACAATGCTTAAGCTACAAAAGTTTAAGCTTGAAAATTTTGAAAAAATATCAACCATGAGTCAAAATCGCTGAAACTGATCGCTGCCACTGCAAGAGAAGACAATATTACTGTGGGAAATATGTAAATTTTCCTTCCGATATTCAGCGTACCTCCATTTGTATGATTCGTAGCAGAGATCCAACGGCAAATTTTTTAATTGTTTTTTTAATCAAAGCTTTAAAAAACAGGGTTGTTCTAAATTGCTGGAATTAGTTTTGGACACGAAGGAGTTGAACAGCGCCAAAATTTAAAATTAAAAGAACCTGTTTATAGTTTACGCCCATTTTTTAACTTTAAAACTTAAAATACTTTAGAACTAATTTAGTTTAGAAATAATTGTATAATTTCAAAATGTTCAGATTTTCGATTATTTCAGATTTCAAAATTTTTTTTTCAAGTTCATTCAAAAATTATGATTGAGTTCCTTCAATCGCAAATTAGACAATTGAAGTATTGTTGATTAATATTTAATTAAGTTAAATTTTGATTTATACTTTAATTGCGATTAAGTTATAACTATGATAATTGGACTTGTAACTTTTATTTTATTTTCAAGGAAAATTTGTGAAAATGATAAAATTTGGCAATTTCAGATTCGAGAAGTATTAAAATGCTAAGGTAAACGCCATCTGAAATTATGTAGCTTTTCTCATTATAAATTTATAAACTTTTCTTCAGTTGGGTTTTTTCAGTTGGTACCAAAGTACTCGTACATTGGTAAAAATTTTGTTATAAAAAAAATAAAAAGTACTTGGTTCGGCCGGTTTCGCTGACAGCTAGCTATTTCTCAATTGCTGAAATTCCCAATCGCTGAATTTTCAAATTACCGAATTCTCAAATTGCTGATTTTTCGAATCCTTTATATTGGGAATCCCGCAATTTGACGCTTTTAGTAGCTTTTTTTGGTGCTGGATTCAATCGCTTTTATGATTCAAAATGTGATATTAAAAGTTTCAAAATTTATTAAAAGTTTAATGAGAAAGTGTTAATTTTTATGAAATTCTCAATTTTACCATTTAGCTATTTTTATTAATTTTAATGTAACCTTAACTTAATTAACTTAACTTTAACTGTAATTAAAAAAACAACTAGGTTTTGGTGGATCTTAGTAATGACGCTGGTTAAGCACAGCGCTTTAGTAATCGTTGAAAATGCAAATATTATTTTAAATTACTTCGAGATCATTGATTCGTATGATTGACAAAAGTGCGAAAGTGGTGGGATTTGCACTAGGTGTGATGAGCACAGATTCATTGGTATATATTTTTAAAAGAAAAAAAACGGATTTCTCAAAAAAAATTGTTCTAAATTTCTGTTTGAACAGGACCTGTTTTCGTTTGGTGACCATGATAGAATTTTCATTGAAGCAACGCTCCCGCATCTTGTGGCGTCTGCTCTGATGTATTTTTAGCCGACACCATCATCGTCCACAGAACAATTTTTTGTTCTAACTTGTTTTTTGAAAAGTTAAAACACATGTGGTCGAGGTAGCAGGTCAATACCAACAAAACCAAAACCGAGAAAATCAAACAACGACCATATTCATACCATAATGTTGGTTTTCTCGGCTTTAATTGTTCTTGGTTTTGGTTTTCTCCGTATTGGCGTGGAACTTTTTTTGAAATAGGTCAAAATGGTAGATGCTCTGCAAAACGCTGACGGGTCAAATTTCTGAAAATGAAAACGGAACCTTCAGTGCGACAGAAGCCGAGGAATGCCAATCACGTAAACGAAATACTCCACAGGAGGTTTTTCAATTGCGGAAATTAGATATTTAAAGTTAGTCAAATTAATATTTGACCAACAAATAGAAAAATGAAATAATTGGTGATAAATGATATTTTTAATTATAATTAACTAATTAATTAACTAATTAAATAGTTAAATGAGCGGATTGTGTTACGATGCAAATCACTTTCTCTACATCGCTGATACAAAAACCACGTCATCAGGATCGGTCGATTCAAAACTTTCAAGCGCTACATTTCAAATTTTTTAACACGCTGAAAGCGCTGCGCTTTCCATTGGCAAATACCTTTGCACTGCACGTGAGCCCATTTTCTACAGAACTGCGAAGGCAGAGAATGGAACGGTTTTAGAAAACGAAATTGCAGCGATTAGGAGCTCCATTGCTCTTGGAAATGTCTTGAAAAACGGCCATATGGAATGAATAGGATGGAATGCCTCCAGCGATTTAGCTATTTGAAATCAGTGTCAACTTTTTCTGCTGCTCTCAAGCCACCCAGTACAAGTGTCCAGTTCATTTCGAAGGCCATTGTGTTCCTAGCCAATCGCTGCCGATTCAGTTATGTTCTCGATTTTAAGCTTTTTGAAGAATAAGAGAATTGCGCTCTCCTCATTTAAAGAAAAAAGAATAATTTTAAAAAATTTAAATTATTTAGAACAAAGGGCGAACATTTGTAAAAAAAATTTTTTTTTTCAGCAAATTATCACTTCTGTGCCACTTGAAATTTTTGTTATAAAATCTCACGTTTAAAAAATTCTTATCCAATTATACGGTAGCGAAATTATTGAATTTGAGTGTGTCTGGCTGATGATTAATTAGTAATTAATTAATTACTAATTATATGTTAATTGATAAAAAATTTCTTTATCAAAATTATCACTTCTGTGCCACTTCAAATTCTTATCATTAAAATCATGTTACCCAAATCTTGCCTTGAGTTATCTCGTCTTATTGTTAATGTTTTATTTCTTAGTGAAATACTTTGTGTGTGACTCACAGCTTTGTCAATGAGCGTGTAATCACTAATTAATTAATTGTTAATTAAGTCGAATTCGAATTTTCATGGCATTCAAATCGAGCAATTGTGCGCCGCAGGCAAAATCGCAATTCAAAAAGGCAAACTTTTCCAAATTTCACACTCGGGAAATAATTAAGAAATTTCATAATTTCAGTTCCGTCTGGAATTCTGATGTTTTTTTTTATGTGGAATTAATTCTTTGTTAAGGTAATTGATAATTATTGATATTTTATATTACAATGAAAATTTTAAAAGTTTAAAATTCTGAATTATTTTAGAATGTGATTGTAAGCGTCTCAATTGCTGAAGTTTCGAATACGCAAAGAATTTGCTTTTCAGAACTAATCTGTTCTATACGTCGCTAAATCAACAGCGATTGTGAGCCCCATGCATCGGAAAAAATGCCTTATTAATTAATTCAAAACTTTTAAATTCTATTTCACAAGTTTTTATTTTAACGTACTTTAAAGAAGTACTTGCTTTTTAGTACTTACTTTATTGGGAAACGGACGGATGCGTAGATCAAAATGCGGAGTCGCAAACGCGTAGGTCCAAAAGCGTAGTTGCCCAAAATCGTAGTAACAAAAAGCGTCGTGACCAAAAGCGTAGTTGCCCAAATGCGTAGAAACAAAAAGCGTAGTGACCAAATGCGTATCTCCGTAAAATATTCCCAACGACCCTTCTTGCTTAAAATTTATTCAAACTGATTTAAATTTTTATTTATCAGTGCTGAAATTTTTGTTCCAGAACAAACAGCATATTTTGATGCATAACATAACCAGCACAAGAGATTGGCAGAGTACGGTGTTCTCTCTCACTCAACTACAAGTTGATTGCCTCTTAGCTTGGTAGAATATGTTTGAGTATAGTATATGGTGCTGCCGCGGGTTCAAAGCTTAGTCGGGCTCTAATTTTTTATGTGCAAAAAATAAAAAAAATTGTTCCAAACTTTTTAAAATTTAACCGTTGTGTTCAAAATTTTCAAAACAAAAATAAAAAATGAATTGTTTAATAGTTGTACAAAAAGTGGGCCGAGTTGGTTTAGTGGTTAGAGGGTCTGTCTTTAATAGGCAGGCTGAGATTAGGGGTTTGAATCCCCTAATCAGCCACAAAATGTCTTCGCTACTGGTTTTCCCCTTAAGGAATTGACTAGCCTCGTATGCCCGTATTTTTGTGACTAAGCTGCACAATCAGCGGATATTGAATTCATCCGATAATGTTTCCAAGTAGCCTTATCATAATTGAAAAACTGACCTCATCTTTATACAAGTATGCTCACATGTCCTTCCTTCCAAATCCCTACATTCTCTCTTACATGTGGACCAGACTGCGGGAATGTCAAATAACGCTCTTTTATTCTTTATCCTTTCTAACCTGTAAAAAATCTTCATTTGACTTGAAATAAGAAGATCTTACCAATATATAACTAACTACCTGTGTTGCAATTATTGCTTTACTTTTCTAAGCGTTTTTAATTATAGAATTAGGTGGTTATCCTATCAGAGGAAATATTTTTATTTATTACATTAAAGAAAGAAAATTATGCTACGCATTTGGTCACTACTCTTTTTGCTTCTACGCTTTTGGGCAACTACGCTTTTGGTCACTAAGCTTTTGGGCAACTACGCTTTTGGAGCTACGCTTTTGCGACTCCGCATTTTGATCTACGCATCCGTCCGCGAGCCACTTTATTTAAGTACTTCCAAAACTTTTCATTACGCTTAAATGACGCTGAAAGCAAACACTTGGCTTAATTTCAAGCATATTTTATTGAGCACCCCTTTATGAATACAAACGATATGCCCCGTTTTCATATGCCCCGTCTTCATTTGCCCCGCCCCTCAGCTCAGAGGCTTTTACGGCGACACTTCGTTAACGTATGCTCCCATCTCAAGCCCATTTTCTCCTACGCAACTTCCCGTCGGCGTATCGCTGGAACGTCGCTTCGAAACCGTTCTACAAACTCACCCATTCAGCGATTCAGCGTTTCAGGGCGACACTGAACGCTTTCAGCACATTCTACAACCACCCCGGCTCCTACAGGGTCCCGTCCGAGTTGAACCTGAATCTTATTCTCGTTAAGCCGCCTCACATCTTCTGCAGCGCTGAAGGCGACATCAGTAGCTTTGAGCACTGGACGGAATCTCCGCCCCCTACAATTCATGCCATTTTTGAAGCGAGCAAAACAAAACGCAGAACTTTGTCGGTTACAAGGTTCCGCCCTCTCAGAATCCGACAGCGCTGCGAAACCCTTTTCACGCAAAATCAGCGCTGTGTTCAAATTTCAAAGCGAAGTTCAGAACAGAAAGAAACGCAGAGCGTAAAGCAGTTGATCCAGAAATTAAGCGATTATGCTGTTTCAGAATTCTTAAACAATTAAAAAAAATTACAAGTGGAGTGAAGAGAGAGTTCAAGAAATTTCTGAAATATACGAGGAGGGAGTGCCATAAAAGTATGTTAATTGTGATTAAATTTTAATTGAGATTAAGTTTTAATTACAATTAAAGTGTAATTGTGATTAGTTTTTAGTTCTAGGTTTATTTTATTTATAGGGAGAACTTGTAGCCAAATCTTGGCAAGTTTGCGCAACAAGCGAACTTAAAATTTCAACACCGTTTGCAACTTTGCTGGTTTTTCACATAGTAAAATTGTATAATACAGTTGGAATAGGTAGCTAAGATTATGGATATACATATCACGCAATTCGCGTAGTAACTTTTTTTTTCTGCTGAATCTAATAAACTTGATATTTTATTTTTCAAATTAGAAATGTTTTCGAAATTTTAAACATTTCATTTAGCTAAAACAATGACCTATTGTATTGATCTCGACAGTACTTTAAGCTGACAGTTTTAACCATAAAGTACTTTTTAAATATTTTTTTGTTCAAACTATTGTTTCAAATAATTTAAAACTGTGATTTGGGAGTGGGCGCAGAAACGGAACCTTTAGCTTTGAAAGTGAAGAGAAACGCCGTTCACCTTGAAAAAATCTGCAGTTGAGCATTTTGCATTGCTAAATCCAGTTCTATTTCCGTTGGCAAAAGCGTATCTAAACTAAGGTTTTACTAATTATTAATTAACTAAATATTTTAACTACTTGATTAACTTTTCAGTTCTTTGTGAACGATTTGTATAGAGTTTTGAAAATTAGGATTTTTTTTAATTTAATGACGGAGTGGTCTCAATCGCTGAATTTTCGAAATCGAATCGTTTTTCAAATAGCCCGTGTTTCCTATGTCGCTGATACTATGAATGATGCTGTAATTGCTTTCTGTTTGACCGAACAAAGCACTTATTTAAAATTTGATATTCAAAACAAATTTCAGTTAAAAAAATTACAATTGTCTCAAAATTTGACATTCAAAACAAATTCCAGTTAAAAAAAATTACAATTGTCTCAAAATTTGATATTATAAAAAATTCCAGTTAAAAAAATTACAATTGTCTCAAAATTTGATATTAAAAACAAATTCCAGTTAAAAAAAAATACAATTGTCTCAAAGTGTGATATTCAAAACAAATTCCAGTTAAAAAAATTACAATTGTCTCAAAATTTGATATTCAAAACAAATTTCAGTTTACAAAATCACAATTGTCTCAAAATTATGTTGATCTGGGTTTGCCATATATCAATAAAAGTATGATTGATTGATTGTCTCAAAACTTGATAGTCAAACCAAGTTGCAATTCTCTCTTTTGACGTTAGCTTTAACAAAAAATTTTAAATTTAAACTAGAATTTTTTTTAGGTGGATTTAGGTAGCAGCCAAGTAACGACGCTCGTAGAGTGCAGCACTTTAGTAATCGCTGAAAATGGAGAATTTTGGTTACCTCCAGGACCACCTCCAGGACCTGGCCTTCCACGACGCTGAAACGTTGCTAATCGCTGCGGCTGGAATTAATAATTAAACCTAGCAAATTTGTTGGAGAAGAACACTGCATTAAGAGCGCGGGTGTGAGGCTCTGCACGATTGTTTTTAAAACGTGATTTTTGAAAAAAGAAAAATGAAAAAAATTGATATTGAAAAAATTATTGGGTTTAAAAATGTTAAAACAATAGATTTGCAGAGGTTGAAGAAAGGTCTGTGTTCTGGTGAATATTACATTGAAATATTTTAATTATTAAATTTTAATTGTATTTTAACGTTCAAATGTGATTGAACGATTGATTGATTTTTTTAATAATGCAGTTTTTTTAATTTTAAGGGAATTGTACTGTAGGCGGAACTGCAATTCAAAATGGCTAACATTTGGCAATTGAAGATTCGGGAAAAAAAAATTAATTTCAGCGCCGTAGGAAATTCTACATGTTTTTTGCTTGTGAATTGTTTTTCTGTGTTTAGCTATTTGTGTTAGCCAATCTTCTCTCGTATTATTATAAAACTTTAAAAAGTTTGAGATTTTTTTTTGCTTAAAATACAAACGTTTTTTTACTGGTAAGTACAACCTATTTTACGAAAATGTACAGAACGTTTCAAAAGATTTAAGTGTGTATTGTTTTGAAAACTTCATTGAAACGGGGACGGTGGGACGGAGGGTTTTGTGGAAACTTTTTCATATACAACTTCCTAGCTTGGCATTAATTTAGAAAGTCTCTGTATTTCCTTTGCAACGTTTTTCACATTGTAGGTCACTATTCCGCTGCGAAGAAACCGCGCTACAGCGCTGCCGAGCGCATTCAAAAGGCCAATTGCAGATTCGGAAAAAGTCAAATTTTTACTTTCAGAGCCGTATGAGATTCTGCAGGTTTTTTGCTCGAGAATATTTTTCTGTGATTAGCATGCTTTGATCATTCTCCTATCTTATTATAAATTTTTTAAATTTTTCGCTATTTTTTTTTGAATGCGACTGGAAGCGGTGTCTTAATCGCTGAATTTTTTATCGCCGACACAAGAAATCGTGCTGTTTCCTTACCAAACTCAACCAATTATTTTAGAAATCGAAAAACGATTGTGAGAGCAATCGCTGCAAAGTCTCACTGGATGGTGGCATTGGTTTTAGTATCGAAGGATTCCTGCGATTTGCTACCAGTATCAATATGTTCGTCTACATGCAGGCTACCTGTGCGTTCATTTTACTTCCGCTTCATTCATTCTCCTAAATCTGTTCCGAATTCAACACATTTTAAAATTCGCTTTTCAACTTTCAACTAAAAAAAAATCTCATTAAAAGTTTTACAAAAAAATCTGATTAAAAGCGCTCAGGGTTTTTAATGGTTTTTTTTAAAAAATACTTTTTATAAAATATTTGTGAATTTTTTTTTGCATAAATTGAACTAATCCTAGTAAAGTATCCTCATCTAACAAAATATCGGCCGAATGAGTTACTATAAAATTTTCGGTATTTCGCGTCGCGCAGCTCGAGCAGAAATAAAGAGTGCTTATTTGACGCTTGTCAAAAAATAGCACCCACATGCCAATCCTGGAGAGTCCGGGGCCACAAAGAAATTTCAAGAAATTACGCAGGCGCTC
>JAQFYP010000564.1:0-21801 GCA_034694865.1 Bilobella braunerae | reverse complement strand
AGAACAAACATTCCTTTCATTAAAGGCTGAGTTTTGAATTGTATGATTATGTAGGAAGTTGATTTATTTCATAAATAGTAAACTGTGTTTTCCAAAAAAATACATTTCAAGCATAATACTAGGTGTTCTCTTATAAACGCCAGTTATGGAAAACTCTCTTATGGCACTATTTAAACAGTTATTATTATTTTCAAATTTTAGACAAAAAACTTATTTTTAGTATGTAAATGAGACTGCATATAAATTCTACTAAATTCAAATTTTAGATTTAACTGCTGAATACATTAGCGAACTACACATAAGAGCATCCATGACCAATAAATATTCGTAATCTCTAATTTTACTAAAGGCATATTATTTAATGGCATGTCCTAGTGTACCCGGTTTAAAATTTTGAGTACACAAAATCGTTTAGAAGTTTGTCATTGTAATGTGTCAAATACCATGCTAATTCCTTGGGTTTAACACCTTGCACAAAATGAGAAATGAGTTAGAACAAATCTTGCAGTCCAAATATGTTTGGAGTTTTTGCAAACTTGCAACTAGCGTAGGAATTACTAAATATTTGATGATTGTTAAAAATTATTTAAAAAACGTATTAAAAATGAATTCCTACTTCCAATAATTTTCCATATTGTGAAGTTTTTGGATTAGGTCAACGTATCTGAAAATATAATATCTAGAAGTTTTACCGAAAAAGGTTATCAAATACCTTCTCAACCTTTCTGGAATTCTTAGATCTTACATATAATAGAGATTTTTAAATGTCCACAATTCTTAGTATCATGACTGATTTGAATATTTTTGGAATTGCTTAAATGATATCAGGCACTATGAGGGCTTTGTTATGGAATTGGAAAATAATAACAAATGTAGACGTCATTAGTTATGCAATATGCTGAACACAGTGAAGAAAAAATTGTAATATTTGGTGTAAATCATTTGGCATTGTTTGAGAAAGGCGGCATTTGGCAGATTCCTTGTTTAGCTCTCAGCAGTACTGGACCTCTTTGAAAGTGAAGGATGACCGCAGAGAGGACTTAAATCATTGGGCAGAAGAAAAATGATCACCCACAGAGAGCCCTCTGCGCTTGTCATTAATTGGAATCCGAAAAAATCGTTGACAGGAAGCCTATTTTTTGTCTGTTCGCCTGGCTCTGATTTATGGAAGAAGCCTAAAAGTCCATCTTGTGTCCTGTAATCAGTCGTAAGCTAGGGACAAATTAAGGTCGAGATAGTGCTGTGCAGAGCTTGAAAAGTTTGTGAGATTTAAGGTAGAAGAGAGCTTTGCTTTGGCTATATCTTCCTTGTATCTTATTTGCTAAGAGTAAGCTTATCCCTCTCCTATTAGACTTCCTTGTTTAATTAGTTTCGGGTTTCACTCCATCAATCTTCCTCTGCAAACGCACAAAAACTACACACGCGCCTAGGCTGAGATCTTCTCCCTACACTTTCAAAACCTTAACTATCACTTACATGCAATTCCTATTCTATAAAGTGTAATGTAATGAAAATTATACAACTTAATTAAAGTTGTGTCGTAAGAAACAGATTGACTTAAATGAAATTTTGGTCGTTTAAATGAATAATTGTTTAAAGTCATCTCTCTGCGACTGTCTTATCATTCAATTCTGTAAATGTTCTGTTTTTTAATTTTTAAAGTATTGGCGCTACTACACATGCTCCGTTTAACTTTTTTGATATATTGGAAAATTCAGGATTAGAAAGCTGAACTAAAGGTAATAACTAAGCCACACAAATAGACCTATTCTAAATTAACTCTCGTATTATTTATTCAATAGACGAATTCAATTACTCATTAGTTCAGTTTTATAAGTTTGCCTACATGCACTCTTTTGTATTAAATGCAAGAACTCGAATTTAGAAACCAATTCTTAGTAAACCAAATTTTGGTTCTAGATAAAACTAAACTAAACTTCTAAACTTTTTTTTTTAGTTTTGAATGCAGAACACAAGGTTTCCATTTAAAAGTAAAAAGAACTATAGGAATTTTATTATCAAGGTTGTCCCCTGTCATGTAAATCGTAATTTTATTATATAGCGTTACAGACATAAAATTTTGTTTATGTGTTGCTCAAATACGCCTTTTATTTTAAAAACTCAAGTTTATCAGTGTTGCCTAGTTCATGGGCGAAGAGTAATAAAGACTATTTTAACTGCATTATAATATTAATATGAAAAAACTTCACGAGTTTTTAACACTGTGAACCTTACTTTAAACGAGTAATCCCAATGTTTACAAAAAAAAAATTGAATAAAGGTGAATGAGAGTCAATCTAACAAAAAAAAAAGTGCAATTTCGCATGGGATAATTGTACAAAACATTTTTTTAGAAAGTAGAGTGGAAGCTGGCTGAAATTCTAATCCAAAAACACATTTCCTAACTCTCATGCCCTCTTTCTCGTACCACGCGAACCAGAACAAAATTTTTTCGAAAAAGTTCTCCGACTCACCAAAAGCATGCAGGCATTAGAGAATTGTAATAAATATAGAAAATTATTTTAAATTATTACAAACTTATGGTAATGAAACTGCTATATAAGTTGAAAAGAGGGTCATGCTGCAATTCTTGATTAGTAAGCTAACATAAATAAGTGCCAGAACAAACTTTGCCAAAATGTTGCGGAATGCACGGAATCAAAATATTTGACCATCCAATATTTATTGTTCGAGAATCGCTTTAAAAATTAAGTATGTTGTATAAATGTTTGATAGTTTTATCAATGTTTTCTGTAAAAGAAGTGTTTAAGAATTTCATTGAAAATATATGGGCCGGCCAAGAAAAAGAAACTTTGCAAGATTTGCAGTATTTCCAATTAATGCCAAAATGCTAAGTTTGGCTAGAGCTAAGCAATCCCGACAACGAAATGAATACGTTATACATGAATGATGAATATTATGAATACTGTTGCGTCGTGTAACCTGATGTAGTTGGTGTTATAATTTTTTGGCTCAATTTTGCTCTAAAAAATAAAGCTTTGCAACTAAAACTATGCGTGTGTAAACTAAGAACCAAATTTTTTTTAATTTCCCATAAAAATTCAAACCTTGTCAATAAGACTCGCTTATAAAAAATTTAAAATGTAATCTGTCCAGTCCGCAACATAAAAAATTTCCTAGGAAATATCATACTACATATCATATATACATATTTACATATCAACTGAACATCCCAAATTAAGCGACATTTTGAAAAATTTCGAGGTGATAATGTAATGCACAATTTACGTACAAACAAATTGACGGGTTTCAGTTTATCTAGACTCAATAGTCCTACTATAAAGATAGCGAAAACAGTCGATTCACCGTAGAAACAATTCAGGATGTTCAGTTTCTGGTGATAAGTATTGTACAAACCATTATAATTACTCTCTTTCACTAGCCTAAAATTCCAATTCAGTCGAAACTCCTCTTTCATTCCAAGTGAATCCAATTTGAATCAACTCACTACCAAAAAAACTAATTTTTGTAGTACTGTTGTAGTTGTATGATACAAACGGTTACAAGAAGTAATTGCAAAATGACTAATTTTACAACTCGTATTTTAAAAATTGTCTATAAATTAAGAGCTACCAAAAATCCGGAAAGCCATTTGCTGCTTCTATTATTATTCGTGTTACTGTAAGACTTCATTGTTTATAATTATCAAATTAAACGTCTCCAATTGTAAATTTGTACAAAAATGAAATCATATTGTAATTACCTAAGCGTGACTCTTTTTCAACTAATGCAATGCGAAGCGTTGGATGCTTGTTTGCTAAAGTCATGGCTGTGGCAGCACCTGGATTTTCGCAAAAATTCATATTAATTTCAAAACAACTAAAAATTTGTTGCAGAGTGCTATAGTAAAATTATATTCAACTGATTACCAATAATTCCACCGCCAACAATTGCGACATCGTATAAATTCTCTCCATGTTCAGAATCCGGTACATTTCTGAAAGAAACAGATACTTCAATTCAAGAATATTAGTCAGTAAATGGTTTTGAGTGCGGTTTTTTCCGTGTTAATTAGTCTATAACAAAACCTATGTATAGTAAAGTGATATTGTTATTTAATGCTATGCTAGACTATTAATGTTTTATTACGACTTAGAGGTTGTGTTCGTGCTGATGGATTTCAAGATGCCTAACTTATTGATATGTTTTATATGTTGAACACTGCTGGAATAGTGAGTAGAAACTATTCGGAGTTTATGAATTAACATCTTTCAGTCGTTAATGATATATGTTTTCAATGCGTTCAAAATACAGTAAAAAATCTAGTAGTCAACTAAAAACAAAATTGAAGCAATAAATAATAAACTGTTGTTTGAAAAATAAAAACACTTTCCCGCCTCGTCACCAATTTATTAGAGAAGGTACTCACATTTATCTCCTCAACAAAATAACTTTACAAATAAACCAGCATTCTCAGAGTCTTCGACTTTTCAACCATTTTTTGCTCACTTATTGAAATTACAATTCGTTTAAATAATTTTCGAATTACAAATTTTTTTGTTTGTACGTGATGCCAGATGTTTTGCAAGACATCATTAAACAAACAATAGTTAATTTAGTCAAACAGCGGGCCAAGCGTGGCTCGCGTACAAATGCGTAGAACAAAACGCGCAAACATATTGGTCCAAAAGTGTAGTTGCCTAAAAGTTTAGTGACCAAGAGCGTACATGACTAAAAGCATGGAATCCAAAAGCGTAGCGGGCAAATTTACCCTTTGATCATTCTTCTTTAATTCAATCTTGGCTGCAGTAAATTTATTAATTAATTCTAGTCGTAATAAACAGAAAGAATAAATTCTGTTAGATTATAATGATAAAATATATAAAAGATAAATTTAATTAACCAATAAAAACAACAATAATTAATTAATACGTGTTCTAATACAAATAGTTGGGTAAGTACAAATCCATAATTAAATTGAAACTATGTTTAGCAATTATTGTTTTATTTTAATGCATAGAAGAGATTTGGTGATTAGCAGAGATGCTATAAATATTTTTTATCAATATTTTAAATGTTTTCAATATTTTGGGATTTTCATAAATGCAAAATATTTACTTAAATATTCCAAAAGTTTGCAAAAGTTTAGGGTATTTTAGTGATTTTTTAACCATAAAATTCACAAATAATTTTCTATAATGCCAATTTTGAGTTTTACGTAATTTTGGCAGCTTTCATAAATGTACTATTTTAAATCAAAACTTATAATCGAGGCTAGAACTACAAAAATTGAGCTGAAATGAGCTTAAAACACCTCTTTTCCAAACTTTGGCATGCAGGCAAAACAAAGTAAATTTGATATCAGCAATTTGAATCACTGATAGTAAGTAATCATCTGTTTTCACTGCAAAAAAGTTTATGAGAGAACCCTCGATTTAACCGTTTGACCCATATCTAACTATCTGCTTTTCTGATTTAATACATTTATTCACAAAATTCTGAAGTTAGTTGTCTGAGCGTAAACGCCACGCAATGTAGATACACCGTAAAATTAAATGCTATTTTCGCTCAAAATTGTTAAAACAAATTAGTTCCAACTACAACCGTTAACGTTGGATCTGGTGTTCTAGGTTGGAAAAATGCTCACTTACAAGGTAGTATTAATTTCAAAAATCGTTGACAATTATATTTTAACGCTAAAAACTGGACACTCAATTTTGTTTCCATAACTTGCTGTTTTTGACCGAGGCGAATATTGTGGAAATTCTTTAAGTACCCTTTCAGGGGTGTCCCTTGCCTCCCAATGTTTATTTTACTCTCTCCACCCTTTTAGAAAATAGGCAAGTTGTTCATTTTTTTTTAAATAAAGCGTGAATTTGGCTTGCTATTTGATAAATATTGAAATAGTTAGTAAATATTTGCATCAATATCTGGCCGTTTTTAGTAAATTTTTCCATAAATATTTCACCAATTTTTAGAAAATATTTATGGCATCTCTGGTAATTAGAAACTATCCCCAAAAGTAAAAAGTTTCTTTAACTCAAAATGAATGCAAAATTTTATTTTTGAAACAGTTAAAACAATTTTAGCTCAATTAGAGTTATTTTTTTTAAATTTCGACTGTTTTACTTATAATCAAAATTCAATACGTTTTTGGTGACTACGCTTTTGGACATTAGGTATGCAATTGTTACGCTGTGAGCAACTACGCCCAAATTGGGGGATGCGACATCCTTTGCAGTTTCAGAAATGTGCTCAAATTTGTATCAAGTTATATTATAACTGAAGTTTTAGTGTTGTATCGGAGTGCTGTACGTTGTACGTGTTGAATGAATTTGGAAATCTATATTTCTTTTTAAACTTAGCTATTTAAACTTAATTTTCAGGCTTTTGACAAACATTTGTCATTTAATACTAAAAAAAAGTATAAAAGACTATTTTATAGATTGTGGTATCAGTTTTATTAAGCAATAAATCCTGATATAGTTTTTTGTCATTTCATTTGCCATGTGTCACAAAAGAAGACATATAAGTTAATAGTGGTAATAATAGGTGTTATATAGACACTTTGAGTGAGTTTTCATTTCAACATCTTATCACATATTACATTTGCATAAGTCTAAAATATGAGTAACATGATTTATCGGTGAACGATGTTATAGGGCAAGATCTCGTCCTTGAATTAAAATAATGATTTGTTATAGGAATTTTAGTGCGACTTAGAATTTTTATAAACTAAGCAATGTAATTGAGGGTTGTATTTGAATGGAGTTTGATTGCCATTTCCGTTCGTGCCTGCAAAGACTGGCTAAGAAAGAACCTTGAAGCAAGCTTTTAGTTTGTAGATAATTCCATTGAATTTTCTGAAAATTTTCTAAATCCTTCTGCATGTTTCCATCGAACAGTTGTTAAATTCCAGGTATTGCGCTATCATAAGACCAGATACACATACAAAAAAAATGATGTTACTTCATTTACTCATTTTGTTGCTAACTGAACGCAT
Organism: Bilobella braunerae; assembly: GCA_034694865.1. Classification (NCBI taxonomy): domain Eukaryota; kingdom Metazoa; phylum Arthropoda; class Collembola; order Poduromorpha; family Neanuridae; genus Bilobella; species Bilobella braunerae. The sequence goes on along the minus strand of JAQFYP010000564.1, from coordinate 14,837 downwards.
TTTTGCAACCAGTAACGGTTTGAAGGCTAATACTTCAACTGAGCACAAATTGAGTAAAATTGACAGCAGCCCTTATTTCGTTAAACAAATAAGAACGGAGGAACTGGGCGTATACACTGAATCCGCATGCGAAGCAGAAACTCTGAAAGTATCCTGCTCTGATAACAAGCAAATTGAAGTATTAACTGCGTTCTATGGTCGAAATTCAAGCTCAATTTGTCCGACGTCCATGGATTGGCAGCCCTGCGAAACAACAACCGTCTTGAAAATCGCGTCCAAGATGTAAGTACAAAAAACTGCTGAATACTATTGCTACTAAGCTAATAAATTTTTTTAACTTAAGTTGTAACTTCAAGGAAACTTGCAATATTGAGGTGAAAAATAAGGATTTGGATGGCGACCCTTGTGAAAATACACAGAAGTATTTAACTGTTTCCTATCCTTGCGTGCTGGAAACCACAAAAAAGAATAGAACTAAAGATGAAAACAAAGAGGGCGGAGGCGCACCAAAACTTTTGCCGTTTCAACCTATTATGACAACTATTTTCATTACACTCCTTTTTCTTTGTTTTAATTAATCAGTATTTTGAACATTGAATATGTTCTGTAATACTGTTAGGGTTGGTAGTAACATAATTGGTTTGACATTTGACTCAGTTAGAATTGATAATGTTACCCAGGTGAATAAATAGATTTAAATAGTTTCATTTTGCACTCAATTCTCAGACAGTACGTGTCATGTGTATCAAGAACACACAGTTTTAGAAGGTTAACACAGTTGTTGTAGGTCTGTAATTAATTAGTAAGTCTGTTTCCTTTGTTTAAATGTTAAAGCAATGCAAATCAAATGTCGTCAAGCTTAGCATATTCTATAAAAAATGCAAGTTTAGTGAAGCAAGGGAGTCAGTCTTGTTCTAGTAAATAATCGTTACTCTGCTTGATTTTTGACTGAATCTAGACAGTGCCTTCTGAGGACGCTCTGTCAGGTCACAACAGTTGTGGCCATTGCGCCATCACTGTAAAACCTTAATAAACTCATTGTTTTGCTGACCTAGTCAACATACTTCATGGTTTATCCTAGCTTGGATTCACTTTTCCATTTATTTATTATTCCCATTATTATCAAGGTGTCAGTATTGCAGTACTATTAGTGAGTGACCGTAATGCAGTGCTTGGATCCTCGTCGGCGAGTCAATGACTTTCTGAACTGGTCAAAGAACCCTAGGAAATAGCGTCAATTTTAAAATTAAAAAAATAATAAAACTCGGTTCAAATGAATAAGAAATACAACAAACTCAAATTTGTTTGTTTTGATATTAGTCAAAGCCCAACAATTTTCTTATTAAACACATGTGCGCCAATTTTTTCCAAATGCTTATCGCTCAAGAATTAATTAAATTAAAAAATAGGCTATTACTGAAGAAGTTTAATAAATGTAACATGAGATTTTGTACAAAATTGTGGTTGTTGCAGAAATACTTTAATAATAATTTCTATAATTTAAAAATTTTGTCACACATTTTGTACGACAAAGCCGTAGACACTGTATTGTAAATCAACAAATCTTCCAATTTTGGCTACATATTAGTCTTGTTAAATAAATAGAAAACACCGGTTGTAACATTTTGTAAATGTTTATTTGCTTGCTTATTATTTGGTGCAAATAAAGAGTACGCTTAAACCGCCCCCCCTGAAATCTTACTCGATGCGCTGACAGTCTAGAATGCATAAGTTGTATTGAGATACACGACTACGATAGTTATCATTAAAACGATTTCTGCCACACATGAGAAAAGTCTTATGAAACCGGAGTGCCTCGAGTGCATCCCCGACTAACAAAATGAATGAAAATGTTCAAGTCCATTTGCGACATTTAATTCCATATTTCATCTCCACCAATTGTGTAATGTAATGTGTAATAACAACAAATCTTTGTGCTCAAACTGATTTTTCAACAAGGTATAGTAAGAACAAGACCACGATTGTCAAGGTCACAACAAATTAAACCTTTCACGTTGTCTTAATTTATGCTCCGTTATGCAACTTAGTTTGTGGCGGTGTCGCCCTGAACGAATATAAATACCTAATTATTGTAGAACCTTCACAGTGTCATATGTCATTAAAGCCGATTGCTTTTTTATTACATTTATTTTAAGAATCGCTTTCCTTTCGAAATGCATAATTAATTTTGAAAATTTTATTTTAAATTTTGCTGAATTGGAATCGTAACAAGAATGTTTTAAAACACTTTATAATTGTCTTCTTCAAATGTTCAAACAAGACTAAATAATCACACCCAATATCTATCCAAGCCTGTATTAGCTAATATAAACTCTGGCTCAACCTTGAAATCTAGAACTCGCCAGCTCGTCCGATTTTTGCCGATCGGATATTGCGCATGTTTTTTGCCTGGGCTCTGACCTTGGCTTGTATAGATAGGGTAGCTGTACTTGGCGAAGGGTCTTCTTCAGCAGTATTGTCAGGAGCTTGTCCTGGTGGTAATCCAGTTTCAAAATCTATTTCTGGCCAAGCTTCCTTCGCATCGCCTGTTCCTGTGTCTGCGTTCCCTGACATTGCAGGTAGGGTACTCATGTACATTGTATTGAAAAGGTCAACTGCATTGCAGTCCTTTCCAGAACGAACTTTAATGGTAAGGTCACCATCCGCGTTTCGAATGGGCGGGCCCAACCCCGTAACTCGTGTCGGAGTCCCCACACAATCCTTTTTTGGGTATGCCTGCATTATAAATTCAAAAAATGCAAAATTTCCGTTCAGTTAAGACAAATACAATCATCGCTTACCATGATGCATCCGAGAAGTGGAGGGACAAAAATGAGAAAACCTGCTTCCGTTGCAACGTAATTGTCTACATTGACGCAGGAACCATCGAGTGGAAACGCATATGTGACAAAATCCCCTGTAAATAAAAATGCTTATAATAGTTAGCATGATGCCAATTTTTTTTTTACAATTTCTTGATAATTTTTTTTAGGTTGGACAAGCAGTGTGATACTTACACTGAACGTTGTTTGGATTATTATCCGGCGGCGTGAATACAACAAGTTGAGCATCAGAAGCACTGCAGAGTCGGAGTGAGTGGGGTGTGCCGATATGTGTTAGAATGTCCTTGGCTTCCTGTGAGTGTCTGTAGACCATGGTCCCTTCGCCCTGGCAGTTACCCGTTGTATACAACACGACGCAGTGACCTCTCGTGTCAATTGAACGAATAATGCGTCTCGTTTTTCTACCAATGTTCTTGCAGTTGGTGGACAGTATGCCGACAGCCCCTTTTCCTATTTAGTATAAGGATTATAATGTAAGATGCTTTTAAAATTTCAAAATTTTACTCATGTGTTTGAAACAATTTCAAGTTAGAAACTCAAAACAATTTACTCAACAAGAATAGTATTATTTTTTGTTCCAACCATTCTGTTAAAACTTTGAAGTCGTAACAATCTAAACCAGTTTACTTTTGGTTTTATTAAAAAGTGCAAGCTTCGTCTGCTTTGTATTATTATTATTATTATTAATCTGCTTTGTATGCAATACTTGATTCAGTTTAAAGTAAAAAATGTTTTCAAACAAATATATTGCATAAACTAAAAAATAAAAAAAAAGAATCTTATAATGATTAAATAACATAATTAAAACTTTAGCTATTGTAGTAATGTACAGAGCCCATTTTTTAACTCTGATTTGACAAAATACTGTGAGCATAGTGCAACCATATTTTAAAATCTTTAGATGTACTATCGATTTAGTATTTTTTCAAACTTTACGTAAATAGTTTTCATACTGTAGTTTTATATTGTAAAATTAGCTGGCATTTGAAGCTCACTGTTAATATACTTACCCTGATAATTTGGGTTACTCATCATAACAACCATGCCCACTGGGTTGGTGGGTACGGTAACTGAGTCTCCATCGCCACTCATTTCAGCGGTAGTTCCTGCTTTTGTTTCAGTACGCAAATGGTTTCCGGGTGGCATCAGCTCTAGTAGATCGTTTTCATCATATTCTTCTGCAGCGACTTTTCTCAAATTTGAAAATAGAAGTGTTGTAATGGATAAGGCCAGTAAACGTTGTAGGATTTTCATGCTGCCTTTGTTTGCAATACTCCCTTCACAATTGCTGCTAAAGGAGACTTCCCATTTTATAGGCTTAATGCCTGTCAGACTTATTAGTGCGTATGAAGTAACAAGTTAAAGAATCTAGAAATAAATTACGCTGGCTGAATAATCAATAATTATTAGACTCATTAAATCTTTTTTTATGCTTTTTTTCTCACAAGCTACAACGTACCCTTCTCGAAGTGACCTGGTTTCAGCTGCGTAACTAATTGTGCAATCGCGCTAGATTTGGTCTCGAGATTTCCATTATTGCATAATTGTTTTTGTAATCAACAATGATCTTTATGCAACGAAATGAATTGAATGCAGTTCAATTGAACCTAACGTCGTATTTTCATAATTTCATCGAACATACAGTTGTCAAATTATTGCGTTTCGCATTAAAAATTTTCTATAAGAGTTTTTTTTTAACAAAAACGCTACTGGTTACTGGTTTCCAAACATACGCGTCCTTGGACAGGAGGATTTTAATTTAAATCCTTATACCTTATTATAATAATTACATTTTTATAATAGGGATTGAACTCGAGAACAGCTGGCTCGATTTATATATTCAGGTTTGAGGCCCTCTTATTTTACTCTGTAACATCAACCGTTCAGGTCATTTCAGGACTTAAATTACCTGAATATCACTAAACCACTAAAACCACTCTTACTTAAACCCAACCGGAAAGGTTTCCTAAAAACCAGAAAAGCATCAAAAACTCATTTCGAAAAATATTTATTTTGCTTTTTGAAACTTTTTAAGTTCAAATAATGTATACTTATATTGGTAACACGTTGCTGCAGTTGAAAGCAACACCTTTGGCTCCGATATCAAAGCTGAATACAAAACATCTATACAAACTTAAATATTTTGGTTGTTGTAAGTTTTTCTGGAGTAGAGCGATGTGTTTATTTATTTATGGGTTTTAATTTGCTTCAATTTTTTGTGGAATATAACAATGTTGTGAGTGCTATATTTATTAGAATGTTTTAATTTTTAATTTTATTAGTTGTAATTTGTACAACTTAACGCTTTTACAATTTGTTTCTAGACAATTTATGTTTGTAATATGGTAATTATGGTGATATGGTATTGTATGAACTATGCTAATTCAACTCATAGTGGGATATAAAAGGGGTTTGGACAAAATAAATTACTCATATAACTGTATTTGCAATAATGAAAAACATTGTTTTCCTTTATATGGTAAGCAAATGAAATTGAAAACCAAGCTAAATGTAACAGTTAACATGTTCAAACTAGCCGCTGCTGTTGTTTAGAGTAAAATGAAATTCATTATTTTAATTTAAATAAATAATTAATTGAACTAGTTTCAGCTATAATTCTAAGATTTAATTGTGTTTTGTGTTTACCGCACATTCTTTTTCTACTAAATAGAGAGAAATGAAGGAGGCGTGAGTTGGGGGATCAACTCACATATCTAGTATTTTGTGTGAACTTCTCCTTTACTTCTGCCTGTTTTGTTGTCTGCTCTTCGAATATGTAAAAAATTCTAGAGCCATGACAATACTTGCCACCAGAGAAAAGACGGCAAACACGACAAATAGTGACACAATTAAATTAGAGCCTAGCGAAAGAACAACAGCTTCACTATTGTGGTCCTCCATGCCTTTCGCAAACGCAGTTAAATTTAGTCTCCCTTGGTTGTAGTCTCTCAAAAAGTAATCAAATATGCCAGATTGTATAATATTTTGCATTCGATTGTAATAAAAATTGATTGTATCCCATACAATAGATTTCATAGTCCATGCGCTTAAATATGGCATATACGCATCCTTACCAATGTACAACCCCGTTGATCCGTTCTTACTAAATACACTAAATGCCAAAGCTTGTAGTCGGCCCCTGTTACCAATAAAAATGGTTTTGTTACATTTTAGTAACTCTGCTTCAAATGGATGCGTTGAATTATTAAGTTCAAAATCAAATAGCAAGCGACTGTACATCAGCCTATACTCTGCCAATAGCTCTCTACCAGAAGATGTTTTGTTCAAAACGGATGCTTGTTCCATTCCCAATAAAATGCTGGACACAAATGTGTTAATTTCCGAAATGTATTTGTATACTTTGTTCTGATCGCGAATCATTTTAAAATAGGCCCGCTCACCAGGGCGTGTTAACAATAGTACATCAAAGCCACTGTGAATTGCTTCCTTAATTGTTCGCAACTGGGTTTTTGGAACCGGCGTTGCCATCCTTGATGTTAGCATGCCCTTGTATGCATTAACTAATACCACACAAAGCAGTAGAAGCGATGCAAAGAAGCATCGGAATCCTTGGGAGGCTATTAGTTTCTTCGACGGTTCAAAACCTTGGTCCAGCAAAATCAGCGGCAAAAGCAGAATACGATCTAGAATACAAAATCTACAAAACAGCAGTTTAAGTGCAACTAAAATAGCTAAGAATGTGCTTCCAATAACTACCCACACCGTTAGAGTAAATTGTGATACCATAACACTCATGGAAATATATTTGTTTGTTTTAAAGCATGTTACAAAGTTGTGACTTTCTGTTTTGATAAAGAATGTGTAGGATTGTCGATAGTGTTTGCTGTCTGCCACAGCAGATGGTGCTACACCCTGAATCGCAACTGCATTTGAAAAACCGTTTAATGCGGTTTTTGACTCAATTTTTAAATAATCGATTTTCGAGTTGTTATTAGTAGCAATAACAGCTAGTGACAAAATATTGAATGGGCCGTGCTTAGAATAAGTTACTTCTGTTACATTTTCAAACGCGTAAACAACATAATTTGAGGCCGGCCCAACCTGCTCCTCGTCCAGAACCCATTTTATTGGGCAAGCCCTAACAAAAACAAGTCGAAGCGTTTCGTCGAGCAAATCGCGCATGTTTTGCACGTCGGTTTCAAATCCGATAAATGTTAAACTACTTTTACACGGAAAAATGTTTGACACGGTAATGCTTGTCATATTTGCGTTGAATACATATAATGCTGATGTGAAGAAGGACGCAGGTGGTATAAGTGTGTCGGAAGTTGATTGCACAATTGTCGCTACATAGTACGTGTTTCTAACGTAGCAAGCTGTATCAGAAAAGCAAACAAGTAACCAGCTAAATGCACTAAATATTGATGTGATTTCAGTTATTACTGATACTTCGCTCAAATACAATAACTGACAACTCTGCTTTCTCTGCTCCAAATCGATTCTTAACTGTTTACTAGCTTGACTAATATTCGATTTGAATTGTTTTGCGCCAGTTAAAAGTACAAATGGAATTTCTTCCAGAAAATGCGTGCTATCGGATTTCAAAATTTGAACCCAAATAATGTGGCAGTATTGAAACGACTTCAATTGTGTTAAATGTAGCATTGCAGAAGTTACAGTTAGATTATAGATGGCGTATGCAAAAATGCAATGTAAACTTATAGAATAAATCATCATGGTTCAGGTATGTTGGCAAATGTGTGGTACATGCAAAAATTTGGGCTTAAGACGTAAAACCTGTTTAATTATACAAAGCATTAAGGCAGAAGTTTTTTTCCTTGAAAATTACGGGCAATTAAATTAGAATAGCGCACTTTGAGTTTTATAAAAACGAATTCAAGAGTAATTTTTGCAAAAGGTAATTGCACCAAAGCACTGTCGGACGACTAAGGTCGTAATTGGCCAAGAATAGTTGAAGCAATCCTTATACTTATAAACTTTATGTTTAATAGGTGCCTCGTTGTATATTATTTAAGTTTTCAATGCCACTAGCAATGTCAAGCACCACTGCAAAGCTGAAACCAAAATTTAGCTTCATCGTTCCAAAAGACGTGCAATTTACTGTTTTCGATCATTCCAAAATAAAACTGGCCAAAGGTAGATAAACATCAACGTTCCATTACTGGCTGGGGAGAATAAAGCATCTTGAAATGGTTTCTAGTCTTTTAGTTTACTTGGAAAATCTGCATAAACAAATTTATGAGTTTTGAACGTAAAATCAAGCAAGAAGTTTAGTAAAAAAATTGCTTCTCGTTAAAACACCTCGTTGTTTCCCCGACCATATGCAAAGTATGTATATTGATGTATGGAGTTGCATTGTTTATAAAGTAATAATGTATGCTAGGTTAGGCTTCTGGAACCCACAAACCGCGGTTTCTTTCCCAATTAAAGTAAGACAATTTTGTAATTGTTGTGACAACTTTCAAAAGTACAGTATGATGCAAGAGATGGAAGGAAGTGTGTATTATATTTATTAGGAATATTATAAGTTAAAACATAAAACATTGGTTTGAAATAAAGCCTTGCAAATTGTCTATCGTGAATGTGGCAGACGTCTTAGTGGCCGTTTCTTTTAGTATAAATTTTCTTGGTTTGTAAGCTAGTGACATTGTTGCGGAACCGAATTGGCGTGTTTTGTTGAATTGTTCCGGCGAGAGCAAGGAAAACATTCCCTTTAAATGGCCATTTGAATGAAAAAAAAAAACAGGCCGAGGATTGTATTGGAGGTTGGTTGTCGCTTTGTACCGGTAATTGCCTGCACGTATTGAGACGTTGTTTTACTGCAGGCTGTCTTGTTGATAAAGCTATTCCTGCCTAGCTTTTGACCACTGAACACAAACCGCTTTAGGTAAATTTTTTCTAGAATCCCAAATTAACTCCCAAATCCTAACTAACTGAAATTTACAATTTAAATAATTGACATTAGCTATTGAATGCGTTGGGATTATCTGCCCCGGTCGCGCGGTGTGCGTTCCAGCTCCAAAAGAGTGCTTTACGACGCCTTGCCCACAGTACGGCAGCGTTGACCCGACGGCACGGATGAGTACACAAAAATATTCATTTCTAAACAAATTAATTAATTGAATTAATTAAAAATATTTAAAAAGAGCTAATTAACAAAACGCTAACCAAAAATTCAGATCCCTGTGACGCGCCGCCGTGCGCCAGTGGCTACGTATGTCGCAGCGTCAGAAATCCACGGTGCGTGAACTTTTTTTGACGCTGCCGGCTGCCGCAAGTTGCCGCTTGCATAGCAGCACCAGCCGCAGCCACTGGCGTCAACCCCTGATTTCAGCTGCGTCATTTGAATACCCATTTAATTCATATTAATTGAAATGTTACTTTTAAATAAATTGCATAATTGGGTTGTGTCTCGGGAAAGATAATTTGCAAGATATTACATACTATAGCCACGGTTTTCAAAAAAAAATCACGTTTAAAAAAAAATAGATTTTAGAACTTTGTTTTTTAGAATATATTTTAGTTATCTAAAGTTTAGAAGACGTGGTTAAAAGCGATTTTATGGAGGCAATGACTGGTTTAATGTTGAATTTGGTTAAACTAGGTTACGTCAAAATTAGGTTACGATGATTTGACGCTTCATTATAGTTTTCGGATAAAGCAAAGGTTGATGTGCGCAGTATGAGACGGTATCTCCAAATAGCGACTTTTGCAACACAAAGGACGTAGGCGCTTATTTGATGCTAACGGTTATTCTACTCGAGTAACGGTAATGTCGTTTGGTTTAAATACGAGAGTGTTTCCTTGTAATTTTAGTATTTTTTAAAATATTATTCCATTTTTCCTTGAAGATGTTTGAGTTCTCACTCTCGGTTTCTAGGACGCCGGGAAGGATGTGATTATTCCAATTTGTTGTAATTGTTTTGACTGCAATGTGCGTAAAAAGTTGGATAAACAAAGCGTGTCAAAAAATTGAAACATTTGTCAATGCCTTGCGCAACCTAAACCAAATGTGTTTGTGCCGCTAGTGATTTTTAGTTGACTTGGTTTTGTCCAAGCACCTCGAAAACTGTACAAAGAAAAAACGCGTTTTTGGCAAATGTAAATTAGTAACCTAAACTAGGTAACGTTCTTGATTTGTTTGCCGGAGTATGTTCGAAACAAAACTAGTAATTCTAACTACTAAGAGTATATTTGTAATTTGAAATTTAAGAAAAACACGTTTAATGCGGTGCTGTAATTAACATTTTAGTTGTCTTTTGTATTTCAAAAATTTAACTAGTACTTCAAGTTTTTTTACGCTATACAGTTTAAACTACAGTTTACGCCACAGCATAAATACTTTACCGCTAATTTTCACGGTAAAGATGTAGCTCTTATGTTACAGTGTGGTGTTATTGCTACACAATTGTTATTATTGTGGTCGCTCAAAAATTCAACTAAAACTATAGCTTGAAGAAATCTTGCCGTGTAAAATGTGTGTGTCCAACCAACTGCGGTGTGTAGTACTATTTCACAAACAAACCCACATGAACATAATCAAAGTATTTTTGATTAATTATTAAGCAACAAAATTTGCTTAATGTATGTTACCATCCAACTGTGCAACCTCGCGACTCCAGAACAGGCGCACGGATTTATTTTCTGACTTAAGTTTTACGTTCCTTATAGCCTTCCTGACTTGAACGCTGTATAAGGGTTGACAGGGAGTGACGTATTATTGGAGACAAAAAAATATTTTATACAAGCTTACGTTGAAAAATTATTATTATTAATTAATATTAATAAAATAATATTAGCAAAAAGTGCTAGTCAAATTCAATTTTCAAAAGTAGTAAATATTATAACATTTTAATGGTTGATTCAAATGGTGTTTTTTGTCTCTACCCAAATAGGATCCAAAAGTAGTCAAAATTTTCAACGCCAATTTTCTAATCTTTCATGAAACACCTATTAATTTTAAGCATCTGAATGTGAGTTCCAAGTTTATGAGGCTTCCAATAGCTCCAAATAAAGTCTGGTTTCTTTTTTAAATTTTCCATGAGATAAACAATGGTAAGAAAATTTCTTACGGTCCTTAAGCTATTATTCTGATGCCCTTCGCTGCTGTGCAAAATCCTTAATACATCGCTTGATTAATATTTAGTATTATATTACAATGCAATGAATACAATACAGCGGTTACAATCTTATTGTGGTAAAATTTTATTTTCGCTAAGATCTGTTGTTTACCTATTCTTCGCATTACCATGAGTAATTAAAATAGTCGAAACGTAGATCTGATAAAGCATTAAATTGTACTAGTTTGTCCTAATTAATTATAAATTACTAAATGACAGAAATTGTAAGTCAAACTTAAATTTGGATAAGAATAAACGTCTTTATTGCTGAATTATGAATTTGATATAAAAAAAATATTTTACATAGATACATGCTTAGTCCTCGATACTGCAATCTATGGTTTCTAATAATCAATATGATGCTCTTGTGTACTTTGTATAACCTTTGCAAACTAACATACGGTAAATGCCTAATATTTTTTTTACAGAGGTCGTGTTATGAATAATTTAGTGACTTGAAGGTGAACTTGAGCAAAAGTTTACCGAAATTTTCATTTTCTTTGCACGACACTCAACACTATGGCATTTATTTTTTCTATCATTCGGTGAGCCATAATATCTGTAACACGGTATATAGACGGTGTATTAATCTGCTACGTTTCAGGATGTTCATCCACATGTTACCGTTCTTTCTCCTACCATAATCATCTGTGAAAAAGTCGATGCACAAGTACATGCCAAGTCAGAGTTTCGAAAACTGGCCAGCAAACGAGAGCGAGAAAAACAAAAAACTACAACAGCCAAGCCTCAGACTCGACTAATATATGACTACACCACGGGAATATATACCGGATCAGCTTGTGAGGGTAAAACGCTCACAATTTCCTGTCTTGACCTGTTTCCGGATAATAAGAGAACAATTGAACCTGTGACCGCATTTTATGGACGAAATAGCTCCGGGATCTGCCCAACTTCTTCTGAATGGGAGCCTTGCTCAGCTACAAAGGCGTTTAAAATTGTTTTAAAAAAGTAAGTTTGTGTTTCATAGATGCATTAATATGTTTCTAAACAAAAAAAAATTAGGTGTAAATCCAAGCAAGAATGCGAACTGGAAGCATCTGAGGATGTTTTTGGGGACCCTTGTGAAGACACCGAAAAGTATTTGAAGGTGTCATTCAAGTGTGTCAAAGAGCTAAATCAGGCAAACAAAACTTCAACAATGAATGATGATGGAGAGGGTAAAGAATCGAGTGCAAAAAGTGACCCAAAGGAAGACAAGCAAAAATCAGAAGAACCGAAAAATGAAGCAAAAGACAAATAAGGTAAATCAAAATCGGAATCGAAGAGTGCAAAGGAAAAAACAAAAACAGGGAAAAGATCAACAAAGGACGGAAAGGCGGAAGAGAAAGTAAAGAAAAATGAAGTGACAATGACCAAAGATGACAATGGAAATGCCATGACAAACCGGGCCAACCATATCATTATTAAGGTTATGTTATCAGCAACAATTATCTATTTGTTTTAATTAGTTTGCTACAAAACATTAATTAATTCAGCTGGTTTACATTATCATTGTTTTTTTTTCGTTTGCTAGTTTACTCATTTTGCGGAACACCATTTTGCAGAATAATGCTTAACTTAATTTGGTTTTTTAAACAATTAGTGCAGTTTAACAATTAAACAGGCTCACTTAGCATTTACGGTTCTTAAAGCACCAACATGTTTAAATGAGTTTATTTTTTTTAATTCTTGATTACATACACGAGTGGGCGTCAGCAAGTTTAAAATGCTAGAGTATAATCAATTAAATTTGATTTTTAGTTTAAATGAAGTTCACATGATAATGCCCTTTGCATGAGTGGACTATGAATTAATTATTCTTTATAATGTGCTTTAGAGTTGGTTGGGTGTATCCGTGGTATAGCTTTCAAGGACGATTAATAAACAAACCAATAAGGAAAACAAGTATACGACATTTTGTAATAACTTTTTTTGCGTGCTAATTTTGAGCATATGAAACTACAGAAAGAGTAGCAATCTAAACAGCAAGAAAACCACGTATTATGTTGGTAAAATAATCATATAATAATCATAATAAAATCATAATTATAATTTAGAACTGCTATAAGTCCGGGTTCAATTACTATAACTTTGTGAAAGTTTTCTGAAACTTTCGCATCTACCAAGTGCTGAGTTGAAAAAGATCCATCGACGTGTGTTGATTGGGTTAATGTTTAAACATTTTGCTTACACTGAACGTATTTTAGGGTTATTATCAGGCGGGGTGAAGACAACAAGTTGAGCATCAGAGGCACTGCAGAGCCGGAGAAAGTGTGGCGTTGCAATATGCGTTAGAGTGTCCTTGGCTTCCTGCGAGTGACGGTATACCATTGTCCCTTCGCCCTGGCAGTCACCCGTGGAATATATCACAACGAAATGACCTCTCGTGTCAATTGACCGAATAATACGTCTCGTCTTTCTATCAATATTCTTACAGATGGTGGACAATATGCCAACTGCCCCCTTCCCTAATTCAAGTATTAGGTTTTAATTATTGACAAATAAGTATTATAATACAATGGTTCTAAATTATCCTATACTCAGGTGCAAGAAATAAGATTTAAAGTTAGAAACTAAAAACAATTAGCCAAACAAAAACGATATTTTTTGTAAGTTCGAACCATTCTGTTGAATTTTTAATGCTGTAATAATCTTAAAAAGTTGACCTAGTTTTTAATAAAGAGTGCTAATAATACTTCAATTCATCTGAATTGCAATTTTTGATTCAGCGTAAAGAAATGTTTTCAAACAGATACATAAACTAACCAATAAAAAAATAAAGTTTTAACAAATAATTAAAATTTTCAGTTATCGTATTAATGTAGCTCATTTTGTTTACTTTGATGTCGCAAACTTATTTGTACAATGTGCATTGTAGTTTAAACCCAATGGATTCATAGCCTCTTAAACCACCATATTTAAAAATTTCGGTAATGTGTTTTTAAGATTCATAATTAATTACCTATTATTTGCAGTTTACTATTGGAATGCTTACCCTGATATTTTGGATTATTCAACATCACAACCAAGTGTTCATGGAAACGAATAAAACAAAATGTTTAATTATTTTATAGGCTTGAAGCTTGTCAGACTTATGTGTGCGTATGTAGTAACAAGTTATGAATTCGAGATATGAGAGGATGCTGGCTAAAAAATCCATAATTAGTACAAATAATTATAATTAATTTTTTTATTATGTTTAACAACACCAGTTACAACGCACTCTTTTGGAAGTGACCTGGTTTCAGCTGTTTAAGTAATTTTGCAATCGCGCTAGATTTTGTCTCCACATTTCCATCATTGCATCACTGTTTTTGTAATCAACAATCGTTTTTATACACAAAATGGACTGATTGCAGTTCAATTGAACAACAGCAGATTTTCATAATTTCATCTAGCATCTTTTTGTCATTTCATTGCGTTCATTTAGTATTAAATAATTTTGATAAGTGTTCTCTTAAATTATTACTCTTCGCTGAACATACCCATCCTCAGACAGGAAGATTTTTATTTTAATCTTTTACGTTATTTGTGTATATTATAATAAATAGATTTTTTTAAATTCCGATTTAACTTTATAACAGATGGACCGGTTTATATATTTAGGTTTGAGACATCTTTGTTTTAATGTTTTACGTAAACCTGACCGGAGGGAATTCTTCAAAAGCATCAAATACTGCAAAGTGAACACTTGAAAGGTCCTTAGACCTTCAAAAGTAAGTTTTAGTACTCAAAAAATATTTTTCTACTATTTAATGAAGCTAGAAATAACAACGTCAGTAGTTGATTTCCAAACTATAAACCTATACTGTGGCTGTGCTAGTGAATGGGGGAGGGTGGTTTTGGCCTGTGAGTTGACTAGGCTGTTTTGAGGAGTGAGTCAATGGGCTTT
>JAQFYP010000563.1:0-21802 GCA_034694865.1 Bilobella braunerae | reverse complement strand
TTATTTTTTGAATTCTTTACCATCTGCTGCATCAACTGCGTTCATTCCATCCGGAAGGTACGCAACGCGTTTGAATAACTGAGAGCAAGCGCTGATGTGAGGCAAAAGGCGGCAACGCTGACAATGATGCGCACACTTCAAAACGCGTTCCCTCTAAGCTCGAAATCGCACAAATTTTCAAACGCGCATGATCCAGAGCCTGTTAGTGCCTTTGTTCAGAAGATTGAAAAGACTGGGAATTTGCTGGCCAAACATTTTTGATTTTTTAGGCAAATTCCATACACTGATCCGACACTGAATGAGCTTAATCTACGTTTTGCTCTCCTGGGTGGAGCGCACGGAACGGCGCTAAAATTGCTCAGTTCTTTTTAGAACAAGATTTTGAAAATATTGGGTAAAGTGAAAATTTGACGTTGAATAAAATTTTTTAGGATTACAAAATTTCTAGGGTTGCATGTGAAGAAAGTTCAGAATTGTTCTGGTGAGGAGTGGCATGAAATGATTTTAATTTCGTTTAAATGTTAATTGTGATGAATTTGTTTAATTGCGTTATTTTAATTGTAGTTTATTTTTACTTGTCCAGGCAAAATTGCAATTCATATTGACGAAATTTTGGTAAATGAAGATTCGGGAAATATATAAATATATATATATTAGAAATTATAATTTCTAAGCCGTTTTAAATTCTGCAGGTTGAAAGTTTTGAACTATTTTTCATTTGCAAATTTCCAGAATGTAATTTTCGACGGTTTCGCTGACGGTCATTTCTCAATTGCTGAAATTTCAAGTCATCAAACGTTTGAGACAGCGAAATTGTCGGCGCCGTTTCTAATAAAAAAAAATTCCAAAATCTTAAAATTTTCATAAAAATGAAAAACCAAAAGCTAAACCAAAAGTAATTGTAATGACAAAATTCGACAGTATTCTAGGTGGCACTTTAAATTAAAAATGGGATTATTTAACGTATTTCTACAATTGCATGATTACTTCTACAATTATCTCCATGATAATCCTCGCTAGAACTCGATACAAAAATAATTTCTTCAGCTTGACACTCTCTTGTTTAAAAATCCTTAAATTCTTTTTTTTTATTCAAGGCCACAATTGTTTTCCAGAATTTTAAAAATCTCTTTATAATTTCTAGAATCAGCGACGTAGCAAACTGGTGTGAATTTAAAACGAGTCAATGCCGATTCGAAAATTTTGCGATTGAAAAACCGCCGTCAGCGAAAACGCTCCCAATTAAAATCTTAATAATAAATCCAAATTTTCAAATTTTCACTATAAATGAAATTCATAACTGGGCAATGGAAAAGCTAAAAACAAATTTTAACTCTCGTGAAAAAAAAACCTACAGAATCCCAGATGATATTTTAAATCAAAATTTGATTGTATTGCAAATTTGCAAAGATTTGGACATTGCGGATACAAATTTTTACGTAAAAGTGAAAAGTTGCTAAAATTGAACTAAAAAGTTGATCACAATCAAAATCAAAATTCTAATTCAAATGTTTTTCACTTCAATAATCCTCGTCGGGAGATTTAAAAAACTTTGTCCAACTGTCGCTCTCATTTACCTTTTTCGAAACCTCAATTTTTTAAAATGTATAACCACGTTTTTCTAATGTTTAAAATTTCAAATAATTTATTTCAAAAGAACCTTAGCGTCTTCCAGCAATGCAAGAACGCTGCGCAACTCTCTGGATGGAGTGGACAATGCTGCAATGCAAATATTGAAGATTTGAGTTTGATAAAAAAGTTTGATAAATGCAATTTATAAAACGAAATCGTAACAATTATATCAAATTAGTAATTAATTAATTATTAGTTACATGAAACATTCCACTCATTCTAATTGGGTGCAATCGGATCTGGAACAACAGTTTTTCTTTAATTTTTTGTAAATAATTTGAAGTGGCACAAAAGTGATCCTTTAAGGACAAAAAATCTTATCAATTCCGGAGAGATAATTCTTGAAATCACCGTTATTCTAAATAATTGAAATTAAAAAAAAAACAGACGAGAATAGTCTGTTAACTTGAATAACTTTTCCTGAAGGAGCTCAACAACGCTACAGAATAAAGACCTAAAATATGAAAAACGCTTACATTAAATAGAGAGAGTTTCGAAAGTAATGTCAAGTCAAAAAGTTGTTCACAAGAAATTCCTACAAAACCTAGCTTTCCAGCCCATTACGTAGTTTGGCGTTGAATGTACTTACATTATTTAAAGACAACTTCAAACAGTGAACCCAGTTTATAGTTTAAAACAACTTGAAAAAAATTAAAATTAAAATTTTACAACAACGTCTAAAAGCGCAGCAACGTCTAAAAAAAAAACAGAAAAAAAACGTAGAAAGGCTTTCTGAAAGTTCAGCGATTGAGAAGTTGCGTAGCCAAACCATTTACAGCACTACCACTGAAATTCTAAGAAAAAGTAATAATAAATTCACAGGAATTAAAAAAGGTGAGCTAGCTATAGAGGTATCTAATTTCTAGTGTAAAAACCTGCAGAAATGCAGATGGCGTTGAAATTAAAATTTCATAAAATAACAATGAAATATATTTTCAATTTTCAAGATATTTTTTACTTTTAGTAAGTCTTCATCTGAAAAAGTCCGGAAAATCTTTCATGCCCCAAAATGCCGGGCTCATTAACTAATCAATTAGTTAAAATAATTAGCTAATTAACCATTTTTAAACTTATAGATTTGATGACTTATTTAATTTATGATCAAAAACGAAAACAAGACTCGATTTAATAATTCAAATTCCTCATCTGGAAATTTTTGTAAAAGTGATCTAAGTATCTTCGTCTCGAGCGCTCTAAGGTTCTGTTTCTATTTCTAGCGATGTGACCAATCAGCGTTCTGTAGCGCTTCCAATTTGTGTCTTCCAACAAAACCACGTCTAAATCAACTCCTTTAAACTAGTTAAAACAAAAGAAATTGTTTGAAAAAATGTACTTTTTGGTTAAAAGTATCGGCAATAAATACTGTCGAGCCATTCGCGTTTGAGCAGTCGCGGACAAGGTGCTGGAGTTAACCTTCAAATTTAACTCCATTTTGATCACATCCTGTTCAATTTAATAAATAAATATTTCACGAATAAAGTTCATAAATTTATAAATTTAATAGAAAAAAAAACGAAATTCATTACGCAAATTGTCATGATAACCGTGTGATGTTCGTGATATCAGCGACGTACAAAAGACATTTTGAAAAGCGATTTCTTGTACATTTGAAAATTCAGCGATTTCAAAAAGACTGTTAACGATTCGAATAATTAATTTCCAAGTATTTTACCGCAGACCTTGACAATAGTACAAACGCTTATGACTGCATTCTACGCGGGCAAATAAATTTTGCTCACGTTTGTTGACGGATTGATGGCGGAAAGTAAGTGGAAATTTGAGTTTCAAACAAATGGCGCATCATTCCATTTTCCCACAATTGAACGTTAGAATCCTGTTCCAGAATTCCAGACATACACTGGAGCATTAACGGCGTGGCTAAATTGATCTCGTCAAGTAAGATCCGCAGCAACCCTTTTCAATTTTTTAAATTGTGAAGTTTTTTTTTTTAATTTTTTGAAAAGTTTAGAAAAAAAGGACTAAAAGACTACTACAAAATGCAATGATTTTTTAAAAGTAGAATTTAAATTCCGGAATAAAATTCTCGGAAATGAAAGCACGTTATTCTCATTGACAATTAAGTTTAAATTACATAAATTAAATATTTTTTGTTTCAAGTTTTTATAAGTTTGCGCATTTGAATTTTTTGAAAGCTTACCTTTTTTTCGATGATTAGCGTTGCTTGGATGAAGGAAATTACAGGAAATTTGCAGCTCGACTTGATGCTAGCGGATGACCGAGTGCAACTATTCAAACGTGTTCAAACAATTTTCAACAATTTTTTAAATAATTTCTTTAAAATGTTTTTTTTTTCAAGAAATAATCGTTCAATCACCTCATATCAGTCCACTTTTCATGTCGAAATTTTGGTAATCGTTTATTTGTGGACATGGATCATGAGATTTCTTCCAGGGTCGATTCGCGGAGCACGTCATCACGTGATCCAAGAATTTTGAGGTTGCATCTCGGTCAAAGGTCGATATGAAAAAGACCTAAAACTCTTCTTTGATTGGACGGGAAATGTCCTTGAGCTCAACGGCTTGTACCTAGGAATCAAAGCGTGAAAAATTTGGCAAACACGATTTGTTTTTAGAATTTTTCTAAAGAAACGAAATATTATTTAGAACTTATTTTTAAAAAATCCAGGCCCAATTAAAATCATCCATAACTTTGACGCTAACTTAGTAATTGAGTTATTAACCAAACTCAACGCAAGAGAATTACAAACGGCGTGGCAATGAAAAAGTTTTTTTTTCAAGATTTTTCAAAATTTTAAAAATTGAAAATTGAAATTTTAAAATGTACAAAATTTAAAAAAAATATCCGTTCTCGCCCTTCCAGTAGGTCTTCAGAGAGTCCTTCTGTCGATTTAAATAGACGCTTCATAAAATCAGCTTCTGTTGGAGCATTGAAGCTGGGAACTGAACTCACGACGTGTTTCCCACGCCTATTTCACCATTGAGAAGCAATAGCTTTTTACTCACAAGGATACCTTACAGTGCCTCCAGGTTGCAACCCTTTTTTGTCAATTGAAATATGGTGGAATCGTTTCTAAAATTCAAATGATTTAAAAAAATGGTTTCGTTGCTGTTTTAAAAGACAAAAAAAAATGGTTTCGTTCTAAATTACCGTTTCATAGTCAATGAATAGCCTCCCGTCGTGAGAACGGACGTATTTGATGCATGTATTTGATAATTACAAATGTGCGTTTTGTAAGCGCTTCAAAAGTACTCTGAAGCAAATTGAGTTGCGTTCCGACGATAATTTCAGCAATTTCCTGAGTCGTCTCTGCCAAATTTTGAAGTTTTCAAACCATTCTTTAAAATTCTTTTTTTGAAATTATTTTTTTACACGTATATTTTTAATGGATTTCAAATTTCAACATTAATCAACATTAATTAAACTTTTCAATATCTGATTAGACAAGATGAAACAAAAAAACTAGAAAAGTTATTCGTTATTAGTTTAAAGTATTCTTTTTAAATATCAAATATAAAAAAGTCAGTGGTTTAGCACCCAAAAACTAATGATTTTTCGACTTTTTCTGATCGTCATGCATGTTCTCCATGTACTGCATGACTAATTATTTAATCAGGCAATTAAAGTTGCATGAAGTTAATTAATTAGTTAATTGTCAATTAACTTACCTGGACTAGAAATGGAGTTGATGAATAGAACACATACCTCTTGGAAGATTACATTGGCTGCGTTCGGCGACGACAGAACTTGAGAAAGTCTCTGTACGAGAAAATCAATGAAGTGAATCAGAGTGAATCACAACGAACAGCTTTTCATCAAAATTTTTATGTCATCACAACCCATAGATTCTACCAGAATTCGCTTACAATGTTTTCCTAATTTACTCTACCGCTACAATTTCCCACCTACACAAGTTTACTAGAAATTATTTGCAAGATATTGAAATTTCAAAAAATGTATTTAAAAAACGATTTCGAAAATTTTATTTACGAGATTTTTTTTTATCTCAAAATGTTTAGTGGCAAACATTAGTAGACTACAAACTACCACGACCGAACCAGATAATTAATACATTTTCATGGATTTTTTTAAACTTTAAGTTCAGATGACGTAAAAGTAAAGCATGTGCTTTCATTTAAAAAGATTACTATTTCAAAAAATAATGTCACAGAAATATTTATACGTATCATTCACAGTTAAAAAGTGATTATCTAAAAAAACATATCGTCCAAATATATTAAGAATGCACAGGCGGAAAAATAAAGCATCAAGTGCACGACTGTATCACAAAAGTTATTGTGCATTTTTTCGAATCGAATCAAAATTTTGAAGACATTTTCGAAAGCAATTCAAAAAGCAAACTTTCCCGTTATAGCAGCTGCTAAACTGAACAAGTTGAGTTTTACAGTGTTGCATTGCAAGGAAATCATCAACGGCGTGGCATCCAACCGCTTGATTTCTTTAGGTTTTGAAATTTTGATTTTTGAAAAATTATATTTTGCAAATTTAACAAATTTTGCAAATTTAGCAAATTTTTGTTCTTAGCCTGTTTATTGTCTGTTTCTAAATAAAATTCCCTTCTTGATCACCAATTTCACTCAGCGGAGCAAACGCTGATTCCAAATGTACGCATTGTTTGGATACTCCTCTCTTCCAGTGCCAGCGATTAGTTTCAGCGATTTTGTCTCATGCCTAAGTTAAAAAAAAATGATTTTTTTTAGTTTTTAAAATTTTGAAACTTGCCCATAGTTTTTACTTCACGTTCACGAAAAGCTACGTGACCTGTAAGAAATATGCAAAAGCTTGGTTTCCAGTCGCTACGATTAGCAGCGTTTCAGCACCGTAGAAAAGCTGATCCCATGGATTCTTTAACCTAATATTTGTATTTTCTTAAATTACGAAAGCGTTGCACTTTACCTGCGTTGATTCGTAGATGCTGCTCAAATCCTCCTAGTCCTAAGCAATTGGAACTTGATATTTTAATTATAGTTAAACTAAAAGTTAACTTGAAATGAAGAAAGTTAAGTTAAAGAAAAATAATTAAATTTAGAAATTTCTTAAAGTTACAATATGTATTTTGTATATGTATATGTAATTTTCAAATTAGTAATATCAATTTGTAAGAAATTCACTACAATTTGTAAAAAAGACCGATTTACACGTCGAACCTGTATCAGGGACATTCAAAACAAACGAATCTTTAAAAGCGACTATTTGCGGATTTGAAAATTCAGCGATTGAGAAATGACCGTCAGCGAAACCGTCAACACCACTTCCAATTGCATTCAAAATTTCAAAAATTCCAAATTTGCATGCTCAAGAGAAATTTGTCATTGTTCGATCTGAACCACTTGATTTATAGTTATCACAAATAATATGAAGAATTCGAGAAGGCGTTTAAATTAGAATTCGATTATTTCACGAATCTGCAGATGCCAAAATTTTGCAATTTTGAATTTCAATTTTGCCCGAAATATAAAATTAAACTACTATTAATTACAAACTGAATCAGAATTACCAATCAAATATAACTAAAGCATTTAATAGTTAATATTACCCCTCACCAGCATAATTCGGAACTTTCTTCAACCCGCCACTCTACTCTTGTTTCGAAATTTTGAACTGCTCAAAGCTTTTTTAATAAGCTTCAAATTTTCACTTTTTCCAAAATTTTGGAAATCTGACCAGATCAGTGACCTTCTCCAAGAGGGGACGGCAAAAAGTAGGGAAAGCTCCTCCATCATCAAAACGGCTGGACAGCAGCAAGGTTTTCAGCGATTCCCAGACCGATCGCTTCGAATCGCTAATTTGAATTTTCAATTAAACACCAATTAGCAGCGCTGTAAACAGCACGAACAATTTTACACCAACTAAAACATTGAGCCGAGTAGACAATCGAAAATAGAACCTCAAACCTGGAGATACAATTTTCATACGATTAATGAAGACAAAAATTTGTCGTGGCACAAAAGAGATCTTTGGATGAAAACAATTTATGAGTAAAAATGAAAAACTTCAAAATCTCAATTTCAAAAATCACCGCTCATTGTTCTAAATAATCCAGTTTGAAAAAAATGTTTACGAGAATAGTGGTTTTTAAATAATTTTTTGAAATTATGAGAACTCAATTTGCCAAAGCTTTTTATTCTTCACAAAGTTTTTTTGTTGGGGCTGTCGTACACTGAAGCTAAATTTTTGTAGAAAATTGTACATGGCAGCGAAATTTTGTAATTGTCATAATTTGGCGCTGAATTTTTGTTCAAATCGTAGTTGGGCGCTAAATCGCTGCTATAATAGTAAATACCATCAACCCATTCAGACCTATATTTTGGAAAGGGAGGTAATATGATGCCCTGTTTCGGTTTTTCCAGAGTTTTGTTTGAAAATTTGCCCCATAAGTTAAGATTTGAAAAAATACCGATTTTTTTCACGGGCGCTTCAAATGGATTTCTATTTTTTGCTCGTTTCAGCGCCATATTTAAATGACGCTGAATTTCGAATTATATGCACTGGGCGGAGCTAAATGGCCTCGATACGCTGATTGGTAAAATTGTGCGATTTGCTTCGATGGCCCGTACTTGTAGTTTCCGGAATGTATTGAAGCGTATTCAAAATTTCTGCGCTGTAGCTACAACCAAAATCGCTTGAAGCGACACTCCAGTGCTCCGGACCGTGTGGACAACCTTTGTACTGACTCAGGTACCTCAAGAAGTTGGAGACACTCGGGTAGTCTTATCCAGCGGAAGGTCCTTGAATTTCAATGTTTTCAGCGCTACAAGGGAAATTAGAACAATTTGATTCAGCGCCCAAGCGCTGACGTTCCCTAAAAAGGAGTGCTCGGCAACGCTGTTTCTTTTCAAAATAATGATGACCTACAGCGTGAAAAACGCATACGTTAAATACAGAGAGTTTCAAAATAAATGTCAAGATAAGCTGTAAAAATATTGCACAATACCCGGTTTCCGAGTATTTCATGGCAGTTTTGAAGCAACTTTATATATCCTAAATCTTTTGAAATGCACTTTAAATTTTCATAAAATACATTGCATTGTGAACACCGTTCTTATTTTTTCAACTGTTCTTAACTTTATAAAATTAACTTCAAATTTGCATAATAATACATAATACAAATGACCCAGCAGACTTGGATACCTGATCAAAGAATTTATATCACGCGCAAGAGTCCACCAAGGTTTCAGACGGCGCTGAAAAGGCTATTTCCAAGATTTCGTCATCGTAGATTGTAATTCTTTACCAAACCATAAAATTTGCTTAAATTCTACCACAATTAAAAGTTAATCATAAATAAATTTGAAATCAAAATTAAAATATTTTTGTTTGAGTATTCTTGTGGTATAATGCAGAAAATACTTCAAACTGCTCTCGTTTAACTTTTAAAATCCTCAAAACAATTTTAAACCCATTTTCAATTTTTTCAAAATTTGAAAATTTCTAAAAAGTCTTATTCTAAGTAATGTTTATTCCTTTTAGTGTCTTCCAGCGATACAGCGACAGGGACATGAAGACAGTTGACGTAGCCGTGCGTAGTAGACAATTATAAATTGAGGAAATTTAATCCTAAAGGTGAGGTGACAACATTAATCCTAAATCTATTGGAATGCACTGTGCATTGTCTTACGTTAGGTTTTTCTTAGCAGTAACAAACATAACGTTTGCATTTGGAACACCTTGGTCAAACAGGGTGTGTGGACTGAAATGTTTCTTATTTTGTCAACGGTACTCTACAAATTCTTGGTTTCATGTAACACCAGTTTCAAGTTTTCAATTTTTTTTTTCAAAGTTTTGGTGTACCTTGTTACAAAGTTAAAATTTTGTTTATTTAAAGTGAAACGGTGAAACAGTGAATTCAGATAATACTTTAAGACGAATTGAAAAAATCTCCAATTTTAAAATTTACAACATACGTCTAAAAACGCACCAACGTCTAAAAAAGACATAGACGTATAAAACAGACGTACTAACTTGAAAAGCTTTGTTTTTTCAATAAATAATTGTTCAATCAGCTCCTATCAGTCTTGTCCACTTTTCCAATAAAAATGTTGGCAATCGCCGATTTGTGGAGATGGATCATGATTTTTTTAGCGTCGATTGGCGGAGCACGTCATCACGTGATCCACAAATTTTGAGTTTACATCTCGGTCAAAGGTCGATGTAAAAATGACCCCAAACTCTGGAAAATGTCATTGAGCTCAACGGCGTGTACCAAAGAATCAAAGGGTGGAAAATTATGCAAACACCAAGATTTTTCGTAAAAAAAAATAAACGAATTAGAACTATTAAAGCTTATTTAAAATTGAAAATGGAAATTTAGAAAAATGTCCGTTCTCGCCCTCCAAGTAGGTCTCCAGAGTCGCTCTGTCGACTTAAATTGACTACAATCAGCTTCAGCTGGAGCACTGGCGCCAGGAATTGAACACGTCTTTCCCACGCCTGTTTTACCAATAAGAAGCAATACTCACCAGGCTACCGCAGTGCCTCCAGAAACCTTCTTTGTCAATAAAAATACAGTGGAGACGTCTAAATCTAAAATTCAAATAATTAAAAAAAAATTGTTGCTGTTTTAAAAGACAGTTCAAAAAAGAGGTTTGTTCTAGATTACCGTTTTATGGGCAATGAACAGCGTCCCGTCGTGAGCACAGACGCATTTGAGAGCAAATGTTGATGTGCACTTTGTGAGCGCTGCAAAAGTACTCCGAAGCAAACTGAGCGGCGATTAGATAATTTCAGCAATTTCTTGCTTTGCCTCTGCAAAATTTCAAAATCAAACAATTGTTTTAAATCAATTTTTTAACACTTTTTAAATAACACGTATATTTTTAATTGATTACAAATTTAAACATTAATCAACATTAGTTAAACATTTAAATATCTAATTAGAAAGGATGAAACAAAAAAGAACTATAAAAGTAAGACTCTTAAAGAATTCTTTTTAAAAATCAAATATAAAAAAGTGAGTGGCTTAGCACATACAACGAAAAACCTAACTTTTTCTGATTTTCATGCAATTTCTCAATGCATTACATAACTAATTATTTAATCAGGTAATTAAAGTTTCATGAAGTTAATTAATTGCCAATTAACCTACCTGGACTAGAAAAGCAGTTGACGAAGTGAGCACATGCCTCTTGGAAGATCAAAATGGCTGCATTTGACGACGACAGAACTTGAGAAAGTCTCTGTACAAGCAAATCGATGTGTTTAAAATACTGAGTGATTCACTACAAACACCAAAATTTTTATCACAACCCATGGATTCTACCAGAATTCGCTTACAATGTTTTCCTAATTTTACGCTACACTTCCCCACCCACACAAGTTTACTAGAAATAATTTGCAAGATATTGAAATTTCAATAAAAAACGATCTTTCTTTTTTTTTATAAAACACAATTTCGAAATTTTATTATTATTTATAAAATATTTTTTTATCTAAAATTTTTAGTGACAAACATTATAGACTGCAAACTACCACAACCGAACTAGTTATGTAAAACATTATCACGTATTTTTTTTTTAATTTAAGTTCAGCTTAACTGGACAGGTTGTATTTTGTACAGTGCTACATTGCAAGGAAATCATCAACGGCGTGGCATCCAACTGCTTTATATCTTTAGATTTTGAAAATTAAAATTTTTATAAATTCACCAATTTTTTGTTCTTAGCCTGTTTATTGTCTTTTTCTAAAAATAATACCATCTTGATCACCAATTCCACTGAAACGCTGATTTAAAATGTTGGAATTGTTTCGATTCTCCTCCCTTCGAGTGCCAGCGACTAGTTTCAGCAATTGTGTCTCATGCCTAAATTTTTAAAATTTAGTTTTTAAACTTGCCCAAAGTTCAAGCGTTTTTACCTCACGCTCACGAAAATTTGGACGAGCTGGAAGGAATATGCATAAGTTTGGATTCCAGCCGCAGCGACATTAGCAGCGTTTCAGCACCTTAGAGAACCAGATCCCAGAAAAACTTTAACATAATATCTGCATTTTCAAGGATTACGGAAGCGTTGCACTCTACCTGCGTCGATTCGTGGTTGTTGCTCAACTCACTCCCTTGCTGAATGAAGGGAGTTGAATTAAAGTTAAATAAATTGAAATAATTAAATTTAGAAATTTTTTAAAGTTTCAATATATTTTTTAATTTTCAAATTAGTAATATCAAAGTTTGAGAAATTTATTACATTTCGTAAAAAAAAAGAAAAAGCGATTTGGACGTCGGACCTGTATACAGAACAGAAAATTTTAACGACAGACAACAAGAAAATTCAGCGATTGAGAAATGACCGTCAGCGAGACCCTCGATACGACTTCCAATTGCATTCAAAATTTTAAAACTTTCAAAAAGATTCCCATTTATATGCTCATGAGAAATTTGTTATCGTTCGATCTGAATCACTTGAATTTTAGTTCTGCAAAGAATCTGCAGAATTTGAAAAGGCGTTTAAATTAGAATTCGATTATTTCACGAATCACGTTACCATAAATTACCATAATAAATAAAAATTTTCACGTTACCCAAAATTATTTAATTGCTACTATTTAAGTTATAAACTGAATCAGAATTAGCATTTAAATATAACTAAAACATTTCGTAGTACTCCTCACTCGGAAAATTCAGAACTTTCTTCAACCCGCCCCTACTCTTGTTTCGAAATTTTGAACTGCTTAAACTTTCTAATTAGCTTCAAATTTTCACTTTTTTTTCCAAAAATTGGAAATCTTGTTCTAAATTTCGCTTTCACGTGCTCTGAGCGATTCCCAGACCGATTGCTTCGATTCGAATTTTCAATTAAACACCAATTGATTGCTGTAGCATCAAACGATTTTTCACAAACTAAAAGATTATGCGTCGTATGCAACCATAAAAAATTTCGAACCTAAAAATGCATTTTTATACGAGTTTTGAAGTCAAAAATTTAAGTGGCACAAAAGTGATCTTTTGAAAATGTGTTACAAATGAAAAACTTCCAAATCTCAACTTCGAAAACAGAAATTTCAGAAATCACCACTCATTGTTCTAAATAGTTAAAGTTTGAAAAAGTTTACGAGAACAGTGGTTTTTAAACAATTTTTTGAAATTATGAGAACTCAATTTGTCAATGCCTTTTATTATTCACAGATTTTTTTGAAGGGGTTGTCGTACGCTGAAGCTAAATTGTTCTAGAAAATTGTTTTGAGAAGTAAACTTATGTAATTGTCATAATTTGGCGCTGAATTTTTGTTTGAATAGTAGTTGGGCACTGAATCGCTGCTATAATAGTAAATACCATCAACTTCAGACTCATATTTTGGAAAGAGATGTAATGTGATGTCGTGTTTCGGTTTTCCAGAGTTTTGTTTGAAAATTTGACCTATATGTTCAGATTCGGGAAAATAATCGCTGTGTTCACTGCAAATGCACTTCAAATGCATTTCCCATTTGTTGCTCGTTTTAGCGCCATGGTTAAATGACGCTGAATTTTGAATCATGTATACTCGGCGAGGATAAATGGCCTCGATACGCTGATTGATCAAATTGTGAAATTGCTTCGATGGCCCGTTCTCGTAGTTTCCAGAAGGTATTGATTCTAAATTTCTGCGCTGTAGCCACCACTAAAATTGCTTGAAGCGTCACTCCAGTGCTCCAGACCATGCGAACAACATTTGCACTGACTTGTGTAGCCATAGCCAGCGGAAAATGACTATCATTCTTGAATTTCAATGTTTTCAGCGCTACGATGGAAATTATAACGATTTGATTCAGCGCCCAAGCGTTCCCGACGGAGGAGTGCTCGGCAACGCTGTTTCGTCCCAGCAGAATGATGACCTACAGCGTGAAAAACGCTTACGTTAAATACAGAGAGTTTCAAAATAAATGTCAAGATAAGCTGTAAAAATATTGCACAATACCCGGTTTCCGAGTATTTCATGGCAGTTTTGAAGCAACTTTATATATCCTAAATCTTTTGAAATGCACTTTAAATTTTCATAAAATACATTGCATTGTGAACACCGTTCTTATTTTTTCAACTGTTCTTAACTTTATAAAATTAACTTCAAATTTGCATAATAATACATAATACAAATGACCCAGCAGACTTGGATACCTGATCAAAGAATTTATATCACGCGCAAGAGTCCACCAAGGTTTCAGACGGCGCTGAAAAGGCTATTTCCAAGATTTCGTCATCGTAGATTGTAATTCTTTACCAAACCATAAAATTTGCTTAAATTCTACCACAATTAAAAGTTAATCATAAATAAATTTGAAATCAAAATTAAAATATTTTTGTTTGAGTATTCTTGTGGTATAATGCAGAAAATACTTCAAACTGCTCTCGTTTAACTTTTAAAATCCTCAAAACAATTTTAAACCCATTTTCAATTTTTTCAAAATTTGAAAATTTCTAAAAAGTCTTATTCTAAGTAATGTTTATTCCTTTTAGTGTCTTCCAGCGATACAGCGACAGGGACATGAAGACAGTTGACGTAGCCGTGCGTAGTAGACAATTATAAATTGAGGAAATTTGCTCAAGGCCAATTGCTTTCCATTTTCCGCCCTCACAGTTCTGTGGAAGGGAAGTCGGTTATGCGCTGTTCAATAGTAATGAAAGCCGCAGCGTTTTCAGCGTCAAACTTTCACTGACACGGAAAAATTTGGAAGCAATTCTTGACTTTGAACTTTTCAAAATGCCATTCGTGTTTCAGGCCAATTCCAGCGATTTAAAAATTCCCTCTTTCATGTCAGCGATCTTGATATTGTTTGTATTGGATAGAGCAATTAAGATACATTAGGACTAAACTAAATTGATAATTGTAAAATCCCCATCTAAAGACTTTTGTTCAGGTGAATGGTGTTTCCTCACTTCAGACTTAAGGTTCAGATTCTATTTCAAGCGATTTCACCAATCAGCGTTCTATGGCGCTTCGTAGGCTTCTGTTTGGAAGAAAAAAAAACACTTCAAAATATTTTTTTAAGTTCTTAAAACAAATTTTAGAACAAAAAATTGGTTTAAAATGAAGTACTTTATGGTTGAAGGTGTCGGCAACAAATACTGTTGAGCCATCAGCGCTTCAGTAGACAACAGAATGCTCAATATTTGCTTCCATGGTAATTCCATTCATTCCACCAAACAAACAAAATACATGTTCAACAAGGAATTTAGAACAAACTTCGCTTTTGAATATTCGATTTAAAAAAAAAGCTGTTTTAAATAATATAATTTGGATCTCCGCTCCATCTCTCTCCTTTTCTCCATACGCATACGAAGAGCTCGAAGGAGTGAAGTGAACGTAATGTTTGCATTCTCAGCGATTACTGAAGCGCATCACTCTACCAGCGTCTTTACACGCTTCCTGCTCAAATCCACCTAAACAAAGTTAGCGTTGCTCTAATTAGACTTATAGTTAAAGTTAAGTTAATTTCCAAGGAGGTTACACTAGAGTTAAATAAGAAAAATTGAGAATTCCATAAAAATTAACAATTTCAATAAAACTTTAATCAAAAATTTCTAAAAAATAAAAAATAAAAAATAAAAAAAGATTGATTTAATTAAGTGACAAAAAAACTATTGAACGTCG
Organism: Bilobella braunerae; assembly: GCA_034694865.1. Classification (NCBI taxonomy): domain Eukaryota; kingdom Metazoa; phylum Arthropoda; class Collembola; order Poduromorpha; family Neanuridae; genus Bilobella; species Bilobella braunerae. The sequence continues at coordinate 6,613 of JAQFYP010000563.1, read as the reverse complement.
ATTGTATGATTCCGAATAAGAGGGACATACAGAAAGTCGAATTTAAAGAAATTCGATTCGAAAATTAGGCGATGGAGAAACGGCGGTCAATGCCGTTTAAAATTACGCTCTGAAAAAAATTGTTTTTGTTTTTTACTCTTTTAAAATTTGTTTTAAATTCAAAATTTTCAAAATAATGATGTTTTTATAACGACTCCGTAATGAAAAGAAAACATGCAGAATCCCAGACGGCGAAGTTACAGGCATTTTGCCTCGTCTGAGCGTCTTTCAGCGATACAATAACGCTGCGCACTTAGATGGAGTGAAGACAGTTGATGCAGTAGTGAGTAAAGAATTTTGAAAATGAGGATTTTTGTCGACAATTCAGCCCTATATGACAACGGCAAAGAATTGATCCATTCTCAGGTTGCAAAGTTATAGTTGCGCCTAATTCATAATTAATTAAATTAAATGATAATTAAACATGAATAAAAGAATTTGAAAAAACAACAACATGAAACCAAATTTTTTCTAAAACATCTACTAGGAAATAATACTGATACCTGAGTTTTGAATTTAAAAAAATTTAAGTAGCAAAAAAGTGAAATTTTAATAAAAAAAATTTTTTTTTATGCGTTTTGAAAACATTGTCTTTAGAAATCTCATTATTCTAAATAATTCAAATTTGAAAAAAAAACATTGATGAGAACAGAGTTTCATTTTTTTTGTTAATTATGAGAACCGAAATTATCGAAATTATAAAATTCAAAATTTTAATTCTCAAAATACCGGCGTTTGAACCGGTGAATGCAGTGACTCATCTTCTGCAGCGCTGAAGTTGCAGTTTATATTTAAAGCGATGTCAACAAAAAGCGATCTGCAGCGCCAAGTGACCATCTACGGCTTTGATCCGTTTCAAGTAAAGCACATTCAAATCAACTTTTTAAAACAAAAGTTTGAATACAATTTCGTTCTAAAAAGTGTATTTTAAAGTTTCAAATTTTGAAAAGTTGGTTTTACAAATTTAAAACTTTCTTGCTTGTAGCTCAAGCGCTACTGCTTAGCTCAGAGCTCCGTGGCCTGGAAGGAATCAGAAAAAATTTGATGGTTTCAAGCCGCCGCCATTAGCAGCAATTCAGCGCCGTAGAAGACCAGGTCTCAAGGAGATTATTACTTACATTTTCAGCGATTACTGAAGCGCTGAAATCTACAAGCGTCGTTACTTGACTTTTTAATCAAATCTAGCGGATTTTATTTTATTTTTCAACTTTAATCGGGGTTAAACTTAAAGCTAGATTACTCAAAATTACGCAATATAGTTAAATAAAATAAAATTTCAACAAAACAAATCTTAAATTTGTAAATTCTTAAAATATCAAATTTTTAATTATGAAGTGATTAAAGTGAAATAAATAAAATAGCAATTACACGTCGAACTAGTTTGATTTCCAGTATCAGCGATATACAGAACAGATGAATTTGAAAAAGTTATTACATGCAGATTGGAAAATACAGCGATTGCAAAATGACCGCAGCCATCTACACCGCTTCTAATTGCGTTCTGAAAAATTAAAAAAGGCGCCTTTCCAATAAGGCTCTTGATTTTATGCTAAAATGTATGGTACTTTTTCTTGGAGTTGCAATAGTGTTGAATACCAATACATGAAATATAATACCACTTAGAACAATAAGCGGCAATTTGAAGAATTTTCAAATTGCAAAGACTTTTTTTTCATCACAAGATCACTTTCGTGCCATTTGAATTTTTTATCTTCAAAACTAGACCAAAAATGCTCCCTCAGATTCTCGCTCCATAATCTTGTTATGTCTTGTCTGTTAATGTGATATTTTTTATATTTTAATTTGCAACGATTTTAATTAGCGTTTAATTACAAAATATTTTATTATTTGAAACTAGTTAGTTTAATCCATCCGAGAGGTGTGCATAGTTCTTGCATTGCTGGAAGACTCTGATGCTCGTTTTTTTTAATAAAATGTTTGTTTTTTAATTTAGTTAATTTAAGTTAAAATTTAGTTTAGTTTTTGAGAAAAATTGGATAAATTGAAAATGTGGTTTTGAAAAAGAAATTGAGGATTTAAAAATTTCATCGAAAGCGGTAGTGTGAACAACATTGTGAATTGTCCCGGTGAGGATTACTAAAAGCACAAAGATTTTAATTCAATTAACATAAAATTGCACTTTAATTTTAGATTTTAGCAAATTAAGAAATAAAACATTACCAGAAGACGAGATAACATCGCACAAGATTTTGATTATAAGTATTTAAAAATCTTATCAATTTGAATTTTTTAGAAATTGTCGCTCATCTGTGCCCGTGTGTTTTAAACAATTGTATTTTTAATTAAAAAATTAATGATGAGAAGTCTTTTTGAGCAAATCTTTTGTTTAAAGGAGGAGATCGCAATTCTCACATTTTTTGTTATATTCTTCAAAAAGTTTTTGAAAAAGAAAACCACAACTGAATTTTTTTTTTAATTTAAAATAGTTTATACATAATGGAGACCGAGGAAAAAGTTTCCAAAAGCTAAACCAAAAGTAATTTTGATGACAAAATCTAGTAGAATTCCAAAATTCCAGGCGGCACTGAAACTAAAACTGCGATTTAGCGAATCTCAACAATTGCCAAAAGGTAGCTTGCAATTTTGCCTAAAAAGAACAACAAATTCTTAATTTAAAAGATTACAATTAAAATTAAGCACAATTAAAATTAAACACAATTCAATTCAAGTTTAATTGATTTCAGGCTCACCCATATCAACATGTACATGCTCGTTCAATAATACGTAGTACTAGCTTATTTTTAGTTTAAAATTATGTAGTAAAAAAAAAGAGCGATAGAGGAATTGCAGTCAGCAAAACCACTTCCAATTAAAATCTAAATAAGAAATAAAATTTCAAAAGGAACTCGTCGATATTGGGCTAATATCGAAATAGCTAAGGGCATACATTTAAATACTTGGGAAAAATCCTACAGAAATCCCAGAAGGTATTGAAATTTGATTGTTTCCGAAAAATTCACCAAAACTCACCTGTCAAGATTTTGCCCTTGCGGATACAAATTTTACCTAAGTGGACGCGAGTAACAGGTATTTCGAGAACAGAAGAACAAATTGACGCTGATTGCAACTCGCTGATTCGGTGCAGACGTTCTTTGTGGTTAAAAGTGTCGCCAACTGCTTCAATTAAAATTTCGTCTTGCCCATCAAGCGCAAAATCCTGCTCAAATAGGAATTTAGTAAAACTTTTTGTTTTAATTTATTTTCCAAAAGTAAAAAACGTCGTCAAAAACGAGTTAACTTTTAGAGTTAAACAAGACAATTTTAATAATTTGATTTTGTATGCAAGTTTTTGAATACAGAAATTTGAAGTGGCGCAAAAGTGATATTTTGATAAAAAAAAAAGAATCTAAAATATAGTTTTTAAAAATCACCACTCCATTGTTCTAAAGAATTCAAATTTTAAATAATATTTTAAAAAATTGATGAAAAGCAGAGTAGTGTTTTTTTAAAAATTCTTTTTAATGATGAGAGCCTAATTCTACCGGTGCTTATTATTCTACAAAATTGTTTAGAATCCGGAATATAATCTAGTTTGACTAAAGGTAAACCAGAAGAAACTGGCACTGGAAGTTAAGTGGAAACACTTTTGGAGGTGTTTTGAGCACCTGATTGACGCTGATTGTAACTCGCTGAAGCGCTTGCCATGGTATACTCCTTCCAGCTGCGGTTCTACGTTGCGTTGTTTTATGTCAGCGATCCTAATGGCATGGTTGATAGTATCAGCGATGTAGAACATGTAATTTGCCTCACAATCCGCTAATTAATTAGTTAAATACATTAATTAATTATCATTGAACTACTTGAAATATTTTAATTAATTAAGCAATGCGAAGCTCTTACACAATCTAAATATACCAACGTAAAATTCCATCCTAAATATATTCGTCCAGGTGAACGGCGTTTCTGCGCTTTTACAACGTGGAAGCTTCATTTTCGCTTTCCAGCGATGTGACCAATCAGCGTTCTCCAGCGCTTAGTAGCCTCATATACTATTATATATTTCAAACAAAAACACTTCAAATTAGTGTTTTTTTTTATTAAATTTTAGAACAAAACAATTGTTTTAAAAAATATCTAACTGTTGAAAGTTTCGGCATCAAATACGGTGGAGCCATCAGCGCACCAACTGACGCAAACAGAGTTCTGGAGCTTCGTTTCAAAACAAAACCCATATTGAACACCAAACGAAAACTAGTCTTGTTCAAACACGAATTTGAAACAGTATTATTTTTAATTTAGATAAAAAGAATCGGTTTAAAAATAAACAATGGGATTTCTGTTCCCAAATGCACACTTCCAGACGGCAGAAGTGCAAAAATGGAGTTGAAATCGTTTTTAATTTTAAATTTGGCGCACTTTTGCTACGATACAGTTGCATAGGGTAGCACCTCCAATGCATATTGTGTTTTAGAATATGGCGCTGTGTGCAACCACGCCTCCACCGATTCTTTCAGTCAAATCCGCCATGGATGACGTGAGGCAAGTCCTTGCAGCCAGCGTCCCAGTCGTCCCAGTCCCAGCGTTTGAGACATCAAAACTTTTGACACCGCTTCTAATCAAAATAAATTTTTTTAAATGTTTTATAAATATTGGAATTGGAAACCGGCCGGCACTGAAATTAAAAATGCAATTATTAAGCGAAAAAAAATGGGTGGAAGCGGGTGTGCCCGCTAAGTTTTAATTTTAAATTTAATCTAAGTTTTAATTTTAACCTATGTAATTTAAGCTGTAAGTATACTCAAGCTGTCTAGATTAGTACGTATTTATCTAAGTCTTCAAACAAACTTTATCTAAGTCTTTAAACATGTATCTATAAGAATCTCAATCCATGTTGACTAGGGCATTGCCAAACGTCAAATAAATAAATCAATCGATTATTAAGCGAATCTCTACAATGGCAAAAAGGAGGTCGCTTGCAATTTTGCCTAAAACCTAAAAAAATCCAATTTAATGAATTTAATTATCACATTGAATAGTCAAACACAATTATAATATAATCACTAATTAAAAATGTTCATGATAATCCTCGCCAGAATTCGCCAGAACTTGTTTAAAAATGTTTAAATCCCACATATTTTTTATTCAAGTCCACAATTGTTTTCCTGATATTTTAATTGAAGCATTGTTTCTAGAATCAAAACGTAGCAAACTGGTGCAATTCGAAAAGCGATTCACTGCCGAGTAAAAAATGCAGCAATTGGGAAATTTCCGTCAGCGAAACCGCTTCCAGATCTAAAAAAAGAATAAAAATTCTACTTTTCCCAAACGCACAGTGTCCTGTTTCCACTTGTTTACTACAACGATTTGGTCGCTAAGGATAAAAAAACTGGCCATTCTAAACTTATGAGGAGATCGTTTGAGCAAAATTCAATAAAAAAAAATCGTATTATCATATATAAAATCCGACTTGAGATTGGCTTGCGCGGTCAACATGGATATGATGGTGAGATATGAACTTGACAGTCCACTTCATTCATAGTTCTTCTCGTACTGTAGATAGGTACCCTGTTTTACTTTGTTACAAAAACGTTAATTTCTCAAAAGAACAACCAGCCCGGCCTAGGACAGGAAGAATTTTATAAAAATTAAACACTTTGCGTTTTAAACTGAAAGTAACGATGCAATCCAACCATGCAATCCAACCTGTTTTGTAACTTACTCGAATAATGATGCTTGGTATCATTATTACTTTCAAAGTTCGAAATTAAATATTGTTGGGTTTAATTTTAATTACATTTGGCTTTTACCTGCACTGTTCGTGCATCAGAGCGGGTCTGTATATGAGGTACGAAAGAGAGGTTTTTGTTTATCCGGTCTGAGCCTCTTCTCTCTTTCACCCCATACACAGAACTTTAATTTATTTAAAGCCTTTGAACGCTTTTTTCCTTTTGGATCAAAATTTCCCGCTAAACGTTCCCGGCGAATTTGAGACAACTAGCGCCTCATAGCACCAAAAAGGCGTCAAATTGAGAAGCAAGATTAGGTGCCAAGATGACTCGTACGGCACGAACCGGTACGATTACAGTCTTCAGAATCGCTTTCTCTTAATTTACAGATATTTAAACCTTGAATATTTTTTGAAGTTTTTTAAATTGACCCTTCCGGTCCAAACGGGACTTCCGTGTAAAAATCTTTTGTTTAATTTCGTTACCAAGCTGAGTCTCTGTCGCCAAACAAGTTGCTACGAGACTATGTGAAACGGTAATAGTGCACTGGTCGATTGAAAAGCTAAAAACAAAATTTAACTCCTGGGAAAAAACCTACAGAGTCCCAAATGGCATTGAAATTAGAATTTCATTGTTTCCCAAATCTATTGTCAAGATTTCGTAATTGTGGACACGTATTTTTTTACCTAAAAGTAAAAGTTGCTAAGATTAACAGATTAAAATTTAAACTAAAAGTTAATCACAATTAAAATCCAAATCATTCTTTAAAATTTACTAATCTTCGTCGGGACTATTGACAAATTTCGTCAAAGGACGGTATGCGTTTGTAAGATTCAATTTTTTCAGACAAAGGCATGCTCCCAGAGCGTTCTAAAATCTTAATTTTC
>JAQFYP010000562.1:0-21811 GCA_034694865.1 Bilobella braunerae | reverse complement strand
ATTTCGAATTAAGATCAGTTGCCATCTCTAAGCAAGCAACCTTGGAGAAAGTTGAATAAGAACAGAAAATAATTTGGGTTTTGTTATGAATTTAGTTAATTTAAATAATTGATTTATATAATAAACCGGTTTTTCAAAGGATTAGTTTTGTGTACAGAATGGATAAGGTTTAATTGAATTTAATTTGAATTTTTAATGAATAAAAAATTCCCCGAGGGTTGAGGTCCCATTTTTTGTTGTAGGAATACAGAAATGGCTAAATTTTTAAATGTAATAATTATGAAATAAACCGGGTCGGAAAGCCATTTCTGTGTGCTTGATACCCAAAATAACTAATTTTAATAAATGATCATAAAAAATCCGGAAGTCTAATGGACCAGTTTTGTGTACTAAGTACACTAAAATAGGTAATATTAATTTAAATAATTTTGAACCGGGTTATTCGAAGGACCAGTTTTGTGACAGCCCCCCGGACCCCTGCTCTCCCTGAGCTAAGGGTCGGAGATGCCTGACACAAATCATGTAGGCTCAGAGTGCAGCGCTAAGGGCCGCTCTCCAAGTCTACATGCCGACGATACGCTCATTGGTAGTCGCTCTCTGCTGCCTAGAGAGCCCTGGTTCTGAACTGTAAACTGAATGAATGATAAATAATAATAAAGAGGAAACAACGACTTATCTGAGGTGATGTTACTGATGGCTTTTATTCTCTGTAATGTTAGAAGACCGGAAGACGCGAAAACCAAACCATATTGAGTGGAGAAAGCGTAGGGTGAAAGTAACTTGAATGGGGTGAGGCCCCTTAAGGGCCCAAGCCGTTTTGCCAATGTAAAGTCCCGTGAATTAACTAAAGCCGAAGGCCGGAAGAAAAGCTAAAGGGTAAAAAGCTGAACTGAAAAAGCTAAACAGAAAAGCTAAACCGGAAGGCTAAACCGAAAAGGCCCCGTTTCTAGGTCAGTCGACCTTTTATATAGGGATTTGCGAAATCCGGGCACAGTTCTAATTACAGAACTGTGGCTGGATTTTTGGCAGTGATCGTCTTTTTGCCCTATAACCTAATTTACGTGGCGCCTTGAGATTGGGCCGTGTGCCATTGTCAAGCGTCACGGTCCTAAGATGTCAGGGCCCAAGGACGCCGTTTGCCGAGGCGGACCTGGGGCCTGACATATCCTCCCCGGGTCTGGTTGGATTTTCGCTTTGTCGAAAGTTTACAGAGATATTTGATACGGTCAATGCACTCTTGTTATTTTTTTTCACACAGTTTAATTACCTAATTTTTGCACACATTTCGTTTCGTTTTCGTTTCGTAAGGTTCGTTTTTTGGTTTCGTTTTTAACACATAGATAATAATGAAATGAAATTACATTTGTTTTTATATTTTGTGATTATTTTGATATATATTTTTATATTTTGATTCTTCAAGCATAATTCCTATAATTAGATGTAACTAAGACATGAATTTTTTTCATTTTTGTGTATTTAACAGGTTTGAAAAGAAAGGAATAATTACTCACTAGTAGCTTAGATTACATACTAGTATTCTATTTTTAGAGCATACACAATAAAAACGTTTTAAGAGCACCCACAACATATTTTTATAAACAAAGAATGATTTTTAAGCTTACTTTTGACCTGAATATTGAAACTTTGTATTTGTAAAAGCGCTGTTATTTTAGTTTCTTTGAAAAAGGTTGAATAAATTCATTTCTTCTGCTATTTACAGTATTATTGTCTTTTTTTTTTTTTTTCATTTGAGATTTTTATACAGGAAACACACAAAAAATTGTTCTATTGAATTAAAAGATAGTGACTTCCTAAAATTTTGGTACAGACAAAAATTTTTCTTTCTTTGAATCATAGTATCGTGAGACCTGAATAAAAGCGCTGTTGAATAGGTCATTTTTACTTTTTCATATATGATTTTCGTTTTGTCAATCGGGATTACACATTCCTATTTGTATTCCTAACATGGTTAAGTTAGTCAATGAAAATAACTCTGGCGTTTCAATTAGCTGATAAAACTCGGTATTAAGTGGGATAAAGTCAGGAGTTTGAATGAGTGATTCGCTAGTAGCGTTGGACGTAATGATTAGGCGAATGTACCCTAATAAATTCCCACAAGATTGAGTATTTTCTAAGGATGTAATCGTTAGTTGTAAATGTGGACAAATGATTTTAGTTTTATCCAATATGCATGATTGATTTTCATATTGAGTCTGATAACATGGTGGATCAGGGGTAAATTACTTGTATTGGTCTCCCCAAATAAATATTGTACTGATCAATGGACAAAAACCGTGGGAATAAATGCATGGTAGAAACATGTTTAAATGATTGTTTTGAATAAAACCCTGATGGTTGATGGTGAAATTATGAATTATTATTTCGTAATTAACGGCAGTGTCTGTGACTGTGCCGGTCCAATAGTAGTAGGTATTAGGGATGTCCCTAGTACTAAACCTAGTATGTTCAGCGTTAGTTGGTAATAATAACTCTCCATTCGGAGTTTTTCTGGTAAGTACGAGTTTTGAACATTCATTTAAGCTTAAAGGTACATTTGTATTTACGGAAGAATATTCAGTTTCTCCAAAGAAATACACAGTTTTTGATTCTTTAGTTATAGTTTTAATACATTCAAATCCTATTTTCGGGGTAGTGAGTGGAGTGGAAGTAAGGAAATTTGTTGATATTACCGCCTGAGATGTAGTAAGATGTGAACACAGAGTAGTATTAGGGACCTTGTACATCTTTCCAAGAGTCCAGTATGAAAATTGGTCTGTGTCATTGAGTGGATATTTCCCAATTTCTAATTTTGCATGGGTCGGTTGAGGTGTTGGTTGTATAAGAGCCGAAAGGTTTGTTTGGATTAGATTTAGGAGTTCGTTATCTGTCGTATCGATGACAACACTTGACACGGTTGAGATAAGGAACGTGAGGATGAAGAATTGCACTAAAAGAGTGAAATGAATTAAAGTTTTTATTAGTTGGGAAAGCTGTGAGTAATGCGGAAGCACTTAATCTACATAGGTCTAAGACTTAATTATTTTTCTAAGTTCTTAATTTTAGCAGAACTGTTGATTTGAAGTTTTCTCAGTTGAAAATTGAGTCAAAGGGATGTGGTCTGCGTGATGAAGGTGTGGTAGTTGTTAGGTACGGGTCTGCCTTGTATCTGCTTAAGAGTCCGTGGTCTATTCCTTTTTCCGTAAAGAGTGATGAGTGGAGATTGGTCATCTGGTTTAGTCGAATCGTCTTTTGGCCGCGTTCCGTAGAGGGTTGTAGAGCCGAAATTTGGGGTGCCATCGTTTTAGGTTGGAAGTCACATGCTCCGATATGTAAAATCTTTAAGAAATTTGGTCTTCCGAGTTTGATTGACTCGTACAGACTAGCAAAACGCATCTCGATTTTGAATTTTTGATGTATGTCCAAGATGTTGAAGTTTGAGGTATTGAGGCCCTCACGGTCTTCTATGATTGCTCGGACTACGCCGAGTTTTGCACCACAATTGAGTTCAAGAGATGACAGATAATCAGAGAAGCTTAGCGAAAGGTCTGGGCAGATTAGTTGGTTTGGGCTTAAATAACAGTTTGATGCCAGGCGCTTGTTGAGAGTACAATTTTGCTTCGAGGAGGTTAGAATTCTCCATACGACTATACCTTTTGAAGAATGACAGTAGTTGTCATCGAAGTTACATTTGTCTTCCAAGTCATTCAAGTAGCGGCTTCGTACAAAACCGGTGTGTGGATCGTAAGTAACTGCTGTCTCGATAAGAAAGTAGTTGTCTATTTGAACTCCCCATGGGTTTTTAGCTCTAAGTTGGGTGTTATTAGTGACCAATAGATTTTTGGTACCCATCGTCGTTTGATTGAAGCGTTCCAGAGGATATCCCTCGGGATCTCGTTGAGTTGAAGACATTTCCTCGCATTGTGAACTTGAAAGCGATGTTTGGTCGAATGTGGTTGTGTGAGTTAAAGGCTCTGTAAGACTTGGTCTGTAGATATAAATATCTTTTTGATGGATGCAAATAAAAGCAGGAAATTCTTTTGTATTCGTTTCAGAACTCCAGAGTTCGATGGACATCATAATTGAATTTTCCAATGAGAATGGACAAGAGTCTGGTCTAATGGACATCATGCCAACACTCCATGTTTGAGTTGCGGATGATGGTGGTAAGGTTGGTGACGTTAGTTCAGCGTCTTCTTCAATTTTGAAGTTTACTAGGCGTTGGGATTGATCAAATACAAGAGAGACCTCTCTCATCGCAGCATGGGTGTGGGTAGTAAATAACAAGATGAGTAGAATTGTAGTAGTCATTTCTACAAAGAATATATTCAAGGATTTTAGTTGGATGACCAAGTTCCAAGCATTACCGCTTGTAGATGGGTGTGCGACACAAGCTGAAGCTTATTAAAGATATTAGTAAACTTGGTATCGATAAGAATATTATCTTGATCCGTCCGTTTTTGAGGATAGTTTGGTGTAGTGGTTATTCGAACTTGTAAAGTTGAATCTAGAGTTGTGAATGGTAGCCAAGGAACGATTGAGATCCTTGCATCTGGGCATATAAGTTTGGTTGGAAGAATGAAACACCATTTGTAGATAATTGAAGTCAATGTGGCTTTTGGAATTACTGGGGGTCGTTGAATCAAAATACCGTCTGAGAGAATACAGGATGGATGTCCCCAGAAGCAATTTTGTGTAGGAAAGATTCCATGATTGATAATTTGACCTGGTTGTTTGATCTCAAGTTGTATTGACTGAATGTGGTAATCGAAGAAAGACATTTGAACTGAATGAGTCGAATTGAGTTCTTTTCGTAGGCGTGGTTTTTTCCATGTAGAATATATAGGTATTTTTAGGATAATATTCTCTGGGATAGTTCTTTGAAAAAATGGAGAATTTACGGGAAGAGACAAAAGAGGTTGACCTGTAGTGTCTTGGCCATAATTAATGAGATGAAGACAAGTTTCCTTGGAAATGTCTGGGTAAGGTATTTGAGAAAGGATTTTGTAGGTAGTATTGGTATCGAATGGTGTCCTTTCAGCAATAATGGAAGTGAAGGTGCTGGTACATATGAACGCGGTAAAGAAAGATAATTCTGGTAACTGAGTAATGATTTCCAAGGTAGCAATTGAAAAATTCTGAAGATGGAGTACATCATTAGGGTAAGTAGGTTGAAGGATTCCTAGAGTCCAAATTGGTTTGACATCAGATTTGTTATAGAAATGCTGTAATGGTGAATAATTATTTTCGAATTTGGAACTGTAACGTTGAAATGGTTTTTGACTAAGGGATGATTGAATTAGAATAAGAATGAGTAGTAGATGAAGGCGTCAGTATGTGGGTGGTTGACCATACATTATTCCTTGTGGAGTGATCCATGGTGATTCATAGTTTGCGATAACAGGAACTTGTGGATAATAAATGGGTTGTTGAGGTTCCATTTCAATTGTACGGTATTGAACCGGCTGAATGACAATAGATTGATTGGGTGGTTGGATTGCTGTCATCATAATTTGTCTTTCACGTGGTTGACGTAGTCTTTGGATTGTCGCCATTGTTGTATGAACAATTGATCTTCTGAATTTAAGAACAACGTAGATGGTGATCATTAGAATTCCAATTGTGGTCAGAACCGTCAAGAGTTTGAATACCAGAGTACGAATTGGACTGATGGTCCAGTCTGCAATAAGTTTTGTGACTTCAGTTTGAGCAGAAGATAGTTCTCGTCCTGAGAGCTTAGATCGAATTATGTTATCGATAGATGCAGGTGCTCGCATTTGACGAAGCATGGATATAAAATTATTAGAGTGTCCAACTTGTTTGATGGAAATGGATCCGGGACTCTTAAAAGTGATATCGCTAATTGGTTTGGTTGGTATTTTGGAAGTAGCAGGGAGTGGTATGGTGGGGAAATGAACTACCGTGGTTGACGCATTGTTGAGGAGCAGCATTTTGTCATTTCCTATGTCGAAGTAGAACGGTGTTTGTTCTTCACAAGGGATGTATTCGGGCTCAAGTTGAATATGCTTAGAAAGTTCGGAAAGATATCCGGTTAACTTCTCGTGTTGGTACATGAAAACAACTGGACGATTCCTGGTGCAATTATTTTCTTGATCTTGGTGAAGAAAATGGTATTGATCAATTTGAACACAAGGAGTGACAGCTAAAGCGTCTCCTTGGAGATAGGTTTGATATCTATTATCTTTGAGTAGTATCCGAGGGATGACATTTGGGTCTCTCGTTTCTGTAAGGTAGGTGCTCATTTCTAAGATCATTCGTTGGTTGAGACAAGTTTGGAGAATAAGGGTTGAGATTGAACTTGACATGTTACTTTGTATCCAATCATGAAGAAACTGGAATTTAGAATTTGCATGGGACGTGGTCTCTAGAGTGTCCATGGGTTTTACAGAAGGTTTTGGTCTTTGAGCATTGTGTTGAGCTCGGAGGTTTTGAATAATATCTCCCTCTGTTCCTTCGAGGATCATATTAGCACTGCGGGGTGGGTTTTGGATAAATGACATATGATGATTGTCATGAAGAATAGGAATTATAGTAGATGGTGGTATGGGAATTTGTGGTAGATTTCTTTGTCTCAAGAGTTCATTTCTTCGTTGAAATTCTTCGTTTTGTCTAAGCAAGATTTGTGCGATATTAGGGTGGTTGCTGCTGGTTACCGGGACTAAGAGTTGTGACTTGTAGTCCTGTATTAACTTTAGGTTCTGATTATGCTGCTTTTCAAGGATTTGTAATGAGGTTTCCGTTTCCTGAGTTAATGGTAAGTGGGTCAGATTTGCTAGTGGTGTTGTTGGTGTACTTATGATGATCGGAAGGTGTGTGGTTTCCGTCCTTTGTAAATCAGGAACTTCAAATTGACGTTGCCGTGGGTGTGGTTGGATTGGTGGTGGTGTGGTCAAAAAGGTTAAAGGTAGAGTTCCTCTCGCATTTGTTTTTGAAATCATATCAATCAACGTTGGATCATCTAGTTCAACAATTTCTCTCTTTTTACGTAGGTCGTAATTACGAATGGTGACTCTAGTTGCGGCTTCGAAAGATGAAGTAATATCGATATTTGCTTCAAGAATATTGGAGAGATCGTTATCCGGTGTAAATAACATTCCTTGGGACCCCGTGCCCATGTTTAGAGAACAGTAAGGTATTGAATGAAGATTTGTTATACTAATCGTCTGTTCTGGACAAGTAAGGTGATTGTTATTTGAGAGAATACATTCGGTGGATGCCAATTTTTCGATTCGACATGTTTTAAATAGATGTGAAGACCAAATAAGGATTGATCCGCCTGTTCCGGGACAGTAGTTAGCTAAGTAGCTGCACGAACTGGTGAGAGGTAAAGGTGCAACAATGGTGGAGTCTGAGTTTGAGATGGTGACCGTTACAGAGGAGATGTAGTAGTTAGTAACTACATCGGTGTTGGTATGAGGCCAACTGTATTCAGCTTTCGCAACTTCTTGTGTACCTTGGACTCCTTCCAAGATCATTTGCATTTGTTTTCCATTTGGAGCCTTAGAAGTTTCTGCCATGACTTGGCATTCCTCTGCAGTGACCTTAACATCTTCTTCTTTTGAGATGGAAGAGTGTCCTCCAAAAAAGAAATACGAGCGAGATTCAGTGGTGCGTTTTCCTTGACAGTGATGAGCTTTAATTGCTCCAATAGAGGGCGCCTCTTGCCAGAGTGTGATGGGTACTATTTTGGTTTCTTTAGTGAGCTCTTCCAATTCGCAATTTGTTACTTGAGGGATTTTGTAGGACATCGCGCCGTTGTTCCGGTCACAATACCAGAGGTGTGGCTGCTTCGGTGCTAGAGATGTGTAGTACAGACGGAAGAGACGTTCTTCTTCGGGAGTTGGTAGTGCGCAGATGGACGATATGATAAGCAGAGTAGTGATTCCCGTGATGAGATACATTTTTACCTATTTTTAATTTACTTTATCTTAAGACATAATTCTATGCATTAGTATAAAAGCATTTTTAGTACAAGTATGCTGATTTGCGTTAGTATTCAAAAAGATCCAGCCATTTAGGTGGATTTCTAGATCTTAAAGGTCTTGTTGAGGTGCTAGGGATAGATGATAGGTCAGGATTCGGCTTTTTATTATTCAACTCAATTTCTGACTCTGTATGTCTTACATCCGATGGTATTGTATTAATTACTTCTTTTTCCACTTGTGGATTTTGCTTTAGTTTTTGTGCAATTTCCTTAAACTTGTCGGCGTTATTTTTCAAGAATTGGATAACTCTGTCTTTATTCTTTGAAAGTGATAGAACTTTAATAATTAAACCCAAAACCGAAATATACATGCGTATTTTAGTGCATGTCAGAATTGTGAGACTTATTAGGATCTCTTCCCATTCTGGATGTTGAATAATGATATGATTTGACATTAAGTTATACCTTAGTTTTGGAAAATGTGCTAATGCAACATCACTATCTAATTGATGGATATAAATACCCAATGGTTCTAGGATGTATGAGTTTGAATATTTTACTTGGAATAAGTCTTTTAGTTCGATGTGTTGATCAACAATGATGTCCGTTATTTTTTCTTTCTTTGCAAGTTCTTTTAAGTCTTCTCTGGTATCTTTAGAGTTAGCCAAAATGATTTTGAAAACAAAGATTTTAATTTCTTTTTCTATTTTGACTTCTTGAAATGTTATTGAAGAAACAAATTTCAAGAGTTCCTTTATATTGATTAAGTCGGAAATGAATTGATTTTCTAATACAAGGTTATCAATCTCTTCTTGATCTAAGAATTCTTTATTTTGAATTAGTTTCATTCTTTTAGTTGGTGAATTAAAAGTTCTCGAAGAAGTTGAACATTGTACTTTATAGATTTCATCATTGATTTTTTCTAGAATCGTATATTCGCCATAGTAGTAAGGGACCCATTTAGTTACTTGACCCTGGTCTCCTTTTCTTGGATATGTTAAACGTACTTTGTCGCCAATGTTAAATACGACAGTGATGCGTTTCTTATTTTCCTTATCTTGATTTTTAATTTGTCTATTTGTGATCTGCTTTCTTAATTTACACCATAATGAAAAAATTTCAGATCTTTTAGTCTGCAAGTCTTCGTTATCAATCATGTCTGGAAAGTCGGATGGGAATTTAGGTATTCTTCCAAACATAAGCGAAAATGGCGACTGGAAATTTAATTTTCGCGTTGGAGCTGTGTTAATACAGAAAGTTAAGAGTTTTACATATTTTGACCAATCTGAGTGTTTGTTATTAACGTAGTTTTTAATCATTGAATGCCAAATACCATTTATTCTTTCAGAATGACTATTTGCTTCCTTAGAATAATAGCAAACATGTCTAATTTGAGTTTGAAAGAGTTTAGCATGTGAATGTAATAGTTTAGAAGTGAAATTAGTTGAATTATCCGTTATTATAGTTTGCGGAGTTCCGAATTTCAAAAAGACTTCGTCTTCAAAGACTTTTGCTATAGTTTCTGCCGTTATATTACGTAAAGGAATTAAGATCGTATAACGTGTTAGTAGGCAAATAATATTAATGATGAACACGTAACCGTTACTGGGTGTGAATTTTCCCAAGATGTCTGATGAAATTATTTGAAATGGGTAGTTAGGAACAGGTAACGCGCCCATTTTTCCAATTTTGAGTCCATAATGGCGTTTCATTTTACTACAAGATTCACAGTTAAGAATAAATTGAGCTAAATCTCTTTTTAGAGTTGGCCAAGCGTATTTGGTAATTATTCTATAATAGGTTTTCGTAAAACCCATATGTCCACCTAGTGGGGATGTATGTGCTTCTTTAAGAATAGTTGAATGAAGAGTTGATGGTACAACCATTCGATGAAATCCAAATTTTAAATCATATATCAAGTTATTTTTGAACAAATATCTGGCTCTTGTTTGTGGATCTCCGTTTTCCCATTTAATTCTAATTTCTGAACAAAAAGTATCAACAAGTTGTAGTTCGACCCAATTATGAGGATCTGTTGGAAATGTCCAAAATTGATTTTGAAGTACTTTATTGTCTTTAATTTCTGAAGTTAAGGTATGGATTTGAATATTTTTTGCGTCTTGCAATTCTTTAATATCATGAAAAGTATTTGGAAGGCTTTCTCTGCTTAACCAATCTGGGAATTCCATATGTCTCCCGCTCTTATGTTTTAAGACAAAGTCATAGTCCATTAAACTTAAGGACCAAAGCAAAAGACGATCGTTAATTCGTTTACTGAGATTCATCTTATTAATGATATGGGCAGCGGGTAGGTTATCTGAGAAAATGGTGAATTTCTTTCCTTGTAAGTAAATATGGAATACTCGACACGCAGTGACGATTGCCAAAATTTCTCTTAAGTACGCTGGAAGTGCTGATTGAGCTAACGTAAGAGTATTTGAATGGTATGCGCAAGGAACTTCTTGTCCTGTTTCAGTTATTTGGAAAAGACAAGCTCCGATACCTGTTAAACTGGCATCTGCATAGACCAAAGTTTCTCTGGATTGTTTGAACCAATGTAGAACCGGTTCTGTAGTAAGTTTTGTTTTGATTAAATCAAAAGCCTTTCTTTGTTTTTCTCCGAATTTAAAAGGAACATCTTTCTTAATCAGTTCGTATAAAGGTTGCGCTATTATTGACAGATCTGGTATTGACCTTCTTAGCCAATTTATGGAACCTAAAGCTCTCTGAAGTTTTACAACAGAGGTTGAATAGGGAATATTTAAGACTGCATTGATTTTCTTTGGATTCTGTCTAATTCCTTGTTGATCTAGTATCATACCTAGAATTTCGAGTTCTTTATAACCGAATTTGCATTTGTGAATGCTAAGTTTGATTCCATATTCGCGTAACCTTAAGAAGGTAAGACGAAGGTCTTCTAAGTGCTTTTTCCATTCTACTGATCCAAAGATTATATCATCAATATATGTGGCGCAAGTTACCCAAAGTAGTGTGCCGAGGGCCATCGTTAAAGCTCTACAGAACGTACTGGGCCCATTGGATATCCCATAAGGTACGAAATTAAACTCAAAGTTTCCCATAAACGTTGTGAATTGGGTGTACTGCTTTGAGTCTTCGGCTAGTTCGATAGAAAGAAAACCTTTAGTGATGTCACATATGGACATGTATGAGTGGCGCGATCTGAGCCATTCGAGTATAGTGTCTATACCCACGAGTGAATATTCTATTGGAGCAGTAAACGAGTTCAAAAGAGAAAAGTCAATAGCGAGACGATATCCTTTCGTTCCATCTGGAAGAGTATGGCCGTCACTAACCATGACAGTACGAGAACAATAGTTGGAATTGCTTGGTCTAATTCGTTTAAGACGTAAAAGTTCCCTAATGGCAGCATTTTCAGCTTCCATTGCTGCTTGACAACGTTTAACTGGTTGGTGCCGAAACGTCTTTGCGTTTGGCTTCAAGATGATATGATGAGTGTAATTTTTGAATTTTCCGATTTGCTTTTTGTAACTAAATACATCAGGAAATTCTGCTAATAAATCTTTCATTTCGTTTTGTTGCTCTATAGGTAGGTCAGGATTAATTCTTTTAAAAATTAAATCTAAGTGCTCTTGAAATAAGGTTGGAGGAAGTTGGTAAATATTGAATTCGGGATGTGTCTCATCAATTTCAATTTCTTCCTTATGAATTTCATCATTTTGCTTTAAATTTATTTCCACTTTCTTCTTTAAATCTTTTTGCTTTAAATTTAAACTCTGCTCAACTTGCTGCTGTGTAACGTTATGGTTTGACTTTGATTGACTTTGGTTTTGTTTTATATTTTTGTCAGTCTGTTGTTGATTGTCATTGGACTTTACGTTAACTTCGGCTAGTTGCTGGAAATTTCTTTGATTTACTTTATTTACTTTTGTGCTTACTTCAGCGTTAGGCTGGGGTTTTTTAATATTTTCTTGACATTGCTTCGTTATGTCAGCTTGCTGCTGCAAAAATTTTGATCTTTCTTTAAAATGCTTTATGCTTACTTCAGCGTTATGCTGGTTCTCTATTTGTTTTTCTCTAACATCAGCATGTTGCTGAGATTCTTTAATTTGAAAAGTTTCTTTATCTTTGTTATCTATACTTGCTTCAGCTTGTTGCTGGGAGTTTTTAACTTCAAATAAACTTTCCTTATTAATTTTTGGCATTTTGTCGATTTGTTTAGTCAAGGGGTTTGGGTCAACCGCGTCCGGTTGAAGTACGTTTGGATTTTGGGTTTCAGCTGAAAAGGGTGCGTAGAGTGGCTCGTGTAGCTCGCCTGGCTGTTGGGTTGATACATTTCCATTCTGATTTCTTGATTCTATATTCTCATCTATTTTTTCTTCAATTTTTGCTTCAATCTCTTCTTCAAATTCGATAAGTTGTGGCATGTATGGCCCAATAATTTCCTCCTCACCAAAAGCTTTGCTTTGTGGTCCAGTCTCCTGTCCCAGTTTAGGAAGGTAGCGACTTCTTTTTTCTTCTTCCACAGGAGTGGATGGCGGGGTTAGAGGCCTGTGTGGATGGTGTACATCGCCCCCTTCACTTTGAACGTCTGAAGTTGAGCTTAAGGCTTCTCCAGATCTCGGACGGTGTACCGCTGCAATGGATGTGTGCTCGTCCTTCTGCAGTGAAGAGTATTTTAGGAGTATAGATGACTCCTCTGCCCCTCTGGATCTGCTTAACCAATTTGGATCCCTATCCAGGTGGGGTGCATCCGGGTGTTCGATGACTTGTTTATGACAAGGATCAGATCCATCGCGAGACACTGTCTCTAGCGGCGGATCTGCCTTAGTCCAGGTGATTTCCTTTTCATCGTCCATGTCACATAGGACGGGTGGCTCTATAAAACTAGGCTCGTCTGTGACTTCCTGTATCCTGTAAAGGCTTCTGGGATTTTTGAAGATTTCGTCTGGCTGTAACGAATTTTCAGATTTCTCTTCCTTCTGTCCTTGATCAGGGGATGTCGTGGAAGTCTTTAAATACGTTATAGTCGGATCATGCCGGCATGGGGAGTTTTGTCCTTGATGGTCAGGAGATACCAAATCGTACTTTATAGTAAATATTTTAAGAGAAACGTCGTCGGTTTGAACAGGAATCATGTCGATTTCCTTCTCACACCAAATTACTTTATTTGTATTATAATTAATTCCAATTTTGTGGAGTCGCAAAAAATCGTTTCCTAATAGAGCTTTAGTTTTAAAATCGGAGACAACCAACATAGGATGTATTAATTCGGATTGATAAATTTTAATTTTCACTGGTGAGACTCCCAGTGGATTTACGGCTTGAGAACCGATTCCATTTAGAATAATTTTTAACTTTAAATCAAAGAGTTGGTTAGTAGGGACAAGAGCACTGTCTACTAAAGAAGTTTCGCTGCCTGTGTCTAATAAAATGTCAATGGCTTGACCATTAATAAATCCTGAAACTTTGAGGAGGTTAGTACTACCTATATGAAAGATTTGAAATTGGGATGTTTCCTCTACTGACGCATTTGGTTGCGTGGTGCAAAATTTCGAGGCATGGGATTCAGGCGGGTTGCCTCTGTTCCTGTCTGAGTCTGGTAGTTTTTTGCTCGACATTCGGAAGCCGAATGAGTTGTCGTATTATGAAATGGACAAAAGACGCGAGGTTGTTGCTGCTGTGGTCTTTGATTTCGGCATTCCTCAGATGAATGAGTGTTCGAGTTATGGTATCTACAGAATTTCGATAAACGACAGCGATCAGCTGTGTGTCCTTGCTGATAACAGCGTGTGCAATTATTTCGAGGACACTTACTAGCCATATGATTCGGGCTGTTGCAAAGAAAGCAAGTTCGATTTGACCTTAAATTTCCTCTATATGGTTTAGAGTAGCCACCATTTCGTGTATTTATGCCAAATTGTCCTGGACCACGATAAAGATTTGGATCCTGGATTGTGTTCGTCTGAGAAATAAAGTCTTGCGTAGGCAATTGTGGATACAAAGATGGCTGAACTATTTCTTTGCGTGGCAAAGAATTCACGTTATTCTGTGTAGTCAAGAAGGCATTCAGCTGTTTTTCCAGCTGGTCGCATTTGGTATGAATGAGTCGTGTGTCTCTTTGGTTTGACAACACATTCTCAATGACGTTTACGTCGGTTTGTTTTGTCAACATGGACATGGCTTCTTCAATTCGTTTCATGATGGAAAGAAACTCATCCACCGTAGTGGGTTTCAATAGAGCAATTTGGGATAGGAATGCAGGTCTCAAATTCCTAGTCATGTATTGTAGCTTCCTATCTTCCGACATGTGTGGATCCATCTGATTCAACAAGTTAAGCATCTCGAAAGCGTAAGCTTCCGTAGTTTCATTTAAAGTTTGCTTTCTATTCAAAACTTTTTCCTCAGCTGCAACCGTATCTCGGTTGTCGAAGACTGCAATTAACTTAGCCTTAATATCATTATAATTGAGACAGACAAATGTATTGTTTTGTATGAGTTCCGCTACGTAATGTGCGAACCAATCTTCCGCTGTTTTTTCAAGCGTCTCTGTCAAATAAAGAGGCCAAGTATTTGGAGTAAGATGATTTGCCGTCGCAGCCATTTCGAATTTAAAAAGAAATCTCCTAATGTCCTCTTTCGGAGTTCCACCAAATTTGGGAAACTTTACCGTAACCCTAGTTCTTGGAACTACCCCAGCTTGTGGTATTGCATTCGGAATCGCATTTGCATTTCCCTGAATCCGATTCGGATTTTGAACCAAATTTTGATTTTGAACTAAATTTGGGTTTTGAACAAGATTTGGGTCTTGAGGTATGTTCACGTTATTAGGAAAAGGATTTTGGGGAGGAAGTTGTGCTTGAGGAGGTTGGGGTGGGATAGTTTGATGATCTTCGTTATTAGGTTCGACGTTATGAGAAGCCAAAGGTACGTCTCGAGAAGCCATTTTTAAAGAGAGTAAATAATTTCTTTTTCTTACTATTTGCTGATTTTGATTTGGTTGAACTTTTTAGATGAACTTACAGTTGTTTGTATTTTTTGTAAATGAGGAAGGTGGTTTCCTTTAAGAAGATGGTGGTTTTTAGGAATCACTTTTTAAGAAGGTTTTAAACTTTAAGGATTTTTAGTTAACTAGTAGTTAACTATAGTTTATTAAAGTTTCGAAACAGTTTTTAGACACTATGTGGTATAGATGTAAAGTTGCACGTTAAACTGCGCAAAATTTGATTCCAACAAACGTTTAATAACTGGCCAATGTCTTTGGTAGTAAGGCGTGTGTAAGATTTGGAAGTGAACAGAGCTCGAGGAAGACTGAGCAGTTCTTCTTACTTTACGGAGACATTTATATAATTTCAGAAATTGGAGTGGGTTTGCCAATCTTGGCGATCGTTCCACTATCATATTTGCTATTATCAACTTTTGTGAAATTCGGATGAATTGCGTAGTGCCAAGTGGGTAGGATGCCAAATAATTCCTTGAAAGGCTCCTAGTGATGTCCCAGTTTCTAAATAAATCCCTAGACTCGTATGACAGAAAACCTATTTCATTTTCAAAATGCAAAATAATATCTTTCTCGAATTGAATTCCATTTGGAATTAGTCCATTAATGTATAGTACTGGTTTCATTGTGCCAAGTTCTAAGTTAAGATATGGAATTGGTGCCAAAAGTATGCCTTTGCCAAAATTATTTTGGACTCGAAATAGCTTGCTCCAGATTTGGAATGTTCTCATTTAAGAGAAAAAGGGAAGACTTGGCTCTTGCTCAATTGGCAAGATCGTTCTGATCCTCGGGATAAAGGTTCTTAAGAGATGCCGAGGTGTAATATGACATTGATGAATTGCTTTGATTTTAAGAGAAGAGCCCAAAGTCTATTCACAAGGTGACACGTAGAATTGGGTCATATCTGCCAAAATTTCAAAAATGGACTAAAGTAATACCCACCTATTCAAAATAGCGGACACTATTAGATTCCCAATTCTCTTTCACAAATTACGACTTCTAGGCTTGACATGATTTACTAATGACCCCTTTTTAGATGAACATCGATTTTCTGGAATGGGCCAAAGAAAAATATTTTGATTAAAATTGCCGTTTCTCACCAATACGACCATGAAGTAAGCTATATTAGCTATCTGGATGGAGAATCTTTAACAGCTTTAAGGCAGAAAGTTAAATCCTTTTCGTAGGAAGATCGTAAATCGTTACTTTGATTCCTTTATTTGAAAGTTCTTCCTGAATGATGGATTGGATAATCGGCCAAGAACCCTTTGCGAGTCCTGTTCCTATTCTTGGCATATGAACCTCGGCTGTGAGTTGACTTGCCCTAATTGCTAATTTCTTTAAAGAATCTCTAAGTCCTTTGTATGAGATAGGAATAGCTAATCGTGGGTGACCTTGAGCGATGAGATTGGCTACAAAGAGAGATGGTTCAACCGGAATAATGTCAACTTCTCCTAAAGTTAGTTTTCCTTTGTGGGCTCTATATATTTTCTCTGGAAGTGTCCACCTGCGAGAGATAGCTAATACAATTCCTTTTCCCCAGAAACCCTGGTTATTGCAAATATGTGCTATGATGATTGGTGAAGATGAAGGTAAGGGCCTTGTAGCGTCGCCTGTCACAAACAAAATGGTGGCGGCAACCATATTGGATTTCTGAGAAACATATTTTTCCTTTTGCGTGCCTTGTTGAGAAAGCTTATTTGAATAACGACTACGCCAGGGATGTTACGGAGCGAAGAGTCATATAGTTACTGGATATGTACTGTAGATAAAGGAAAAGATATGCTAAAATGGACTTAAACGTTTTCCTTTGTCAACTTCTCAGCTCATGCTAACAATTTATGAGGGATGTTCTAGTAACGGTGGTGGTGACCTTTTTCAAGCTACTAGCGTCAAAATGAGAAAATCACAAAGAAGAGGCCAAAAAGATTTTAATTAGGCCCTTAGCGTTTGCTAAAAGTTGTGGACTGAATTGACCTAGAAAATCGAAAAACAAGAGGCCGAAGTTTCCTTGAAATCCTAAGGAAGACTTTTAAAAGCTAACAGAGGGAGAATTTGTAAGACCCCAAAACCTCAATGGTGTTTGTCTTGGTGCTTCTGGACGGAACTCGCTCTATAGACGTTGGGTGAGAAATAGCCTATTCTTTTGTAGGTGTTGTGACCCTTAAGATTTTGGTCCTTTCTGACCCGGTTGAGAAATACTTCCCGAGTGAATGAGTGCTCAACAAACAACTAATACAGTAAGATGCTCTACCAACTGAGACTATCAGGGTCGAGAGCCTTATGAGAGAAATGGGTGATGTAACGTTGAAGTTTGGAATTTTCCCTTATGGACGTCAAAGGTGAGATTGCGACTGTGAAGATTGAACTGGTTTACAGGATGATAACCTTAAGAAGTCACTCTCACGACCTCCAACCCTTTTGTCTTTGGTTTATGCTCACCTGAGGGGTGACATATATTTGAGAGGTAATTGAGGAGCCACCACGGAAAGTTGAAGCGGTATCTCTTTTCAAAAGATCATTTCCTTAGTTGAATGCTCAAGTGGTCGCGGAACCAGAAAGGAAAACTGACATGATATCTTGGCTCTTCTCGTTAGAGCGACACCATTTCCGCTTAATGCGAAGAATGAGGAACCTTTAAGGATTGTAAATTAAATTCCTAGTTTTCTTTAGAGTTGACTTTGATTTTTAATGATCTAATTTTTACTGAAGGCAGAAAATGCTACAGCCAAGATTGGTTCCTTGAGGAGCCTGACGCGGAGAACGAACACGCCGCCTCAAGATTAAGAGTCTTGTAAAAAAGTGGAATAACCTCTTCGTATCGTGGTCAATGCCGACGGAGGTTGGATTCTATTGGTATCGTTCGGTTGGACGAGTACATGATTTTCAACTCAAAAGTTGAATAAGCGATGATTTTATCTCAATAAGACCGGCTCAAATAAAGTAAGTGGATCACTCTATTACTTTATGCCAAGCGAAATGGAAACAATGTTGGATTTTGAATATTTCCTTCCTTTTTTCTGCATCCTACTAACATAGAACCTAAATGTCCATGGTTCGACCATTTTATTCCTAAAATCTGCTTTACAAATTTGGATTAAGGTAAGTCACGATTCTATCTGCCACGAAACTGGAAAACCAGATCAGAGCTGTCTTCCTAGTGCAGTAATTTTCCCTGAATCCTAAATTAGAAAAGAAAGCTTTCTTGGTAACACGATGCGGAAATCCGAGAATTGGAAGGAGAAAAAGGTAATCGAAGTTCACTAGTTCCCTATTATTCAAAACAAGATTAACAAATAAAACGATTTTGTGACCAGAAATATGAGCCACACTTCGTATTTTAATGTCACCCCATTTGGGACCTGACCTAATTGGTGCCGAAACCCGGGAATGAATTAGGGACCTTTAGATCGTCTTGTTGATCGTTCGAGAAATATGCTGACCAGATAGTGCTGAGATTCCTGAACGAACAAGCGGCCTTTAGATTTAGATTTTTATGGATTAATCGAAAATGGCGTCCAATCCGGGGCGATACCCTGGCTAAAGGAGGAAAACGACTGGTGTGTGGAATGGATGGGATTACACCCACTTTAAGTTATGCACAATCAATAGGATATTTGTGATGGAAGTCTAATGTCATTCTTATTTCTCCATAACTAATAAAAAGTATTATCTACAAAACCGAACCTCCAATTGTCACTTGTAAGTTCCCCCAAGGAGCCTGTCAAATTTGGTTCAACTTATTTTCTTTTGACTTTCAGGAAAGCTCTTGCTAAGATGATATGTCGGATTGACGTGCGTTAACAGAAAATGCCAGGACCTGTGGTCTGAAGAAAAAATGACTTTTTATGGAAGATGGCGTTGGTTGTCCATTTTCCTGAGCAAGGTGACAGCAGTGTGCCAAAATACTAACACTTGTGTGCAGAAAAGACCAATCTTAAAATTTGTAAACTTTTTCCCGAGAAAGTTCAGGGTGAAAGGTTTGAGATGGTTTAGCGTGGTATTGTATTTCCACAAGTTGAAAGTAAGACAATATTTTAAAGTCACTTAGGAGGAATCGAAATTTTCGATAGAGCTTTTTTAGAGAGTTTTATTCTTTAAGTCTTTTAGGTATCTTTTTAGAAAACATTCATTTAGTAAAATACTACCCCAGTTTAAATTAAAAGGTGTGATCTATTCAGGTATTTAAGATGCGTGAAAAACTGACCAACCAAAATTTGACCATTTAAAATTTTTAAGGGTATTTTATTTTTAATTGCTCTGGTGTAGTGAAACAATTTGTAAATTGAATGTATTAACTTAAGTTCACGTTAATAATTTAATACCTGATTGCTTTTAGTTGTGAGTTTGATTGTCTAAGTTTTGATTAGATTCTATTCTTTCCATTAAGTCTTTATTAAAATCATATAATTGATGTATGATTTTTTGAAGATTTTCATTTTTAACTTGTAATTGACAATTTTGGATTAGTGCACTCTCCACTTGATCTTGGAGGGTAGCGTTTGCTTCAAAATGACCTATTTGTTTATATTCTGAAAATTTAAGTTGGTGGTCGTGCCATAGATTATATTGGCAATAGATGCAAAGGTCGTATTCAATTTTTGAAAGTTTTATTTTAATCTTATCTTTGAGAGTATGTTTATTTATTCGTGAGCTTCTTCGTTGAATTTGAAAAGGATTCACAATCAATACGTTTTTTATTTGAGCTTTAACGAAGATTGATTTCCAAAAAATGGTCTTCTTAGATTTTTTGAAAAAAGGTCTTTTGTAGACTTCTCTGCAAAAGTTGCAGTCCATTAAGAAATTTTAAATTTGTTCTTTATTTTTCCCTTTCTGAGACTTAATTACCACAGGACAGATGTCTTGTGGAATTATGACGAAGAGTTTTTCTTTATTTTTTGGGTAATATTCTTGACCCTTCTTGTAAGAATTTGAAATATGGACTATTAGGGATATGGTCCCCCCTTTGGTATGATAACTTATTAAGACCCCCCTTTGCTGTGCTAGGGTGATAGCGTATATACCTTTTTACTTTGAAATGATTTAGATTTACATATATATGGTGAATAAAAGGTTTTAAATTCCTTAGGAGTGGTAAATAAATATGTTTGAGTTTAGTTAGGCCTCTTGTGCATGGGTGTTAAATTTAGGAAAAACCTCCTTTTTTTAGTAAGGTTTCGTTTGGATTTGAAACCCCCCTAAGCGGGTTTGAGTAGTTAATTGAACTTTTCTTGAGTGGGTATAGTTTGTTAAATGAACCCCCCTGGCTGGGTGGTGTTTGATATTTTGCCCCCCATTGAGTGGGTGTGGTTTGGTAATTGAACCCCCCGTTAACTACTTTTGGATCCCCCTATTAGAATTTTAAGGGTAGCGAAAACTCCTTATTACTGATTTCCGAAAGGTAGGAAAAGCCTCTAATATAAGATTCCGATTTGATTTAAACTGAAACAAGAATTGATTTAATTTTACACTTAAAATGCCCTTTTTTAATTAAGTGGCACTCACTTCAATTTTTGACCTTTTTGTTGCAGCGTTTGCTGTATTAGCTTTTCTTTTAAGGTCTGTGCTATGTTATGAAAGTGCCTTTCTGAACTTATGCCCGTTGTGTGTGCTCTTGTTTTGTTTTGAAAGATTATAAGATTAAGTACGTTACTAATATTGTTTTTTTTTTTTTTTGAGAAAAAAAAATTTGTGTATAATATGCTTTGCTAATTGAAAGAGTAAACTTCTTGTGGTAGGTATGTGGGTATTAAGTGAGTATAATATTATAGATAAAAAGGATCATAATTGGAGGCTTAGCTTTTCGTCTCCTCCTGGAGACTTTTGAAGGCGTGGCTTCGATCCATGTTGCTCTGCTGCATTTCGATTTTGATAAGTTTTGGATTTGCAATTTAACTTCTTTGGCTTTGCTTTGCGTATCATAGGCCATTTGCCATAGGTGTTGATGGACCTGGTTTTATTTGCTTATCCAGTAGGGGCCTTTGTATGAATCGTTGTGGTGCTAGACCCCTTAAAGTCCCTCATTTTTCCATTTCTTCTTCTGAAACTTTTTATAAATACTGATGAATGTTTGTATAACATAAATTATGCTTAATTTATTAGATACTTGAAAATTAAAAACCCTAATAATTGATTTACCAATTTTTGAGTAAAAAAAAATGATTTTGAAGGTTTTACTTACGAATTTGGTGGATTTAGGGTTCACAGTTTAACTATGCTTTTCGTTGGCTTCATTTTGTGCGTAGTAGTGGATTTGTCGTATCTTATTTTTGTAAACTTAATTGAGTACTTATTTGATTAAGTAAATGCGTATTTGAAGAAGCTGGTGCGTGGTGGAGAAGACGCACTTAAATGACGCCAAGTGGAGACGCTTCTTAAGGAAAATGCGTGAGGAGGGGTATTCCTCCGCTGCTTGTTAGGGACTTCTTTGTTTTAAATTTAGAATGTGGGTAAGGTAGCACTTGGCTTTTTTTGAAGAGACAAAAAATTTCCCAGGCTTCGTTTCCCTTTTTTGGAAATGAGCGTCTTTAATTTCAAAGCCAAAAAAAATTTGAGGAAAAATTTCGTCTATTTTTAGGGTTTGCTTAATTTTATTTGAAATAAAATGATGAGTTATGAGTTAATATATATATATTTTTTCTTAAAGATGCTTTATATTTACGGATGAGTAATTTTGATTTCTTAATTTTATGCACCCTTTGGGAAAAAAATTTGGCTAATCAATTTTTTCGTATGCCAATTTGAAATGAAAATATTTCGGTTTTTATTTTAGTACTTTCTCTGTAAGTATTTTCCTTGAAGCTAATGAGGGTTTATTTTGCAAACTTTTTGGAAATCTTTTTTTTTTTTTTTTTTTTTTTTTTTTTTTTTTTTTTTTATTTGGTTTTTTA
>JAQFYP010000561.1:0-21813 GCA_034694865.1 Bilobella braunerae | reverse complement strand
TGGACTTATGCTGTGTCCAGCTATAAATGTAACTCTTACTAACAAAATAATGTTAACATGTTGATCTGGGTTGGCCGAATATCAATAAAACGATTGATTGATTGTACCATCATACCATCATGTACTACCTACCGTAACATCGTCTACTATTTGTCATACCATGATACCACCATCTAATATTTAAATATCTACCATACAATCTACGCAAGCATCAAATATTTTATTCCTTTAAATTACGGTTGGATTGGACCATACAGTACGCAGCCCAGTAGCCCCGGTTCGAAAATTTTCATAAAATTTTGTTCCAGAATTTTGCCAATCTTTGCGTATTTCCAAGTTTCAGGGTCCGGACAAAATGATGCAAACGGGGAACCCTTGAGTAAAATTTTTTTTATTGCTCCGAACGTTCTGAAACGTTGAGAAACGTAAACATTTAGCAAAATCTGATTTTTTTTAAATAAACCGTTGCAAACGCACGTAACCAAAGTAGCGTATTGTAATGATACCAAAATACTTTCATGCAACACTAGCAAAACCACGAAATAGCCCAATTTGTTTTCGGGTTGGGGTCAATTACAAGCTCATCCTAGAATGGTTGAAGGGTTGGGGCCACCGATGTCACTGAAATCATCATAACTTTTTGATTTATGCAAAACTAGCAGAAACCGGTAAAACCGATTTTTCTGTTTATCGATTATGGGGGTCATTTATGGGGTCATCTCAATAAGGGGAAAAGATCTGGATCAGTATCATGCTAAAGTAGGAAAAATCCGAAAATCCGATTTTTCGGAATTGGGGGTCAATTAGGGGGTCATTCATAAAAGGATGAAGGGTCTGGGGTCACTATGGTCCTTAAAATCATCATAACTTTTCTTTTAATGCAAAACAAAAAAAAATCTGACAAATCCGAATTTTCAGATTTGGGGGTGATTTAGGGAGTCGTCAAATTTAGGGTGAAGGATATGACCCCTATGGCCCATCTTCGAGCTTGGCCACACCCTTGACCCCTAGTACCTATACTTGAAAACAGATTTGAAAAAAGTTAACCCGTTCGAGAGTTATGGCGCAACCGGACGGACGGACGGACGTACGGACAAAACGTTCCCATAAAGTAGCTAATACGCTACTTAATAATGCTGCTTTGTACTTTAATTTTTTTGAAAAAAATGCAGAGGGGGAACCCTTAGGTTTAAAAGTTCATTTGTTCTAAACGTGCTAAAACCATATCCAGAAATGTAAAGCAATAAAGTAAGACCTAAAATATGCTGGCGTAGATGGTATGGTAGCTAGTAGATGGTAGTATGATGGTATGACGGCTAGTAGACGATGCTACGGTAGGTAGTGCATGATGGTAAAATGGTACGATAGCTAGCAGATGATGGTATGATGGTACGGTACCTAGTATTACACGGTCATTTTGGAGTTCCTTTGGGGGGAACAGCTTAAGCGTAACAATTTTTAACACTCGGCCTTAAAACTCGATTTCCAAAAGACAATGTTGCAAATTCCGTATTGCCATTAACTTAAACAGGAATCTTGTTGACCTATTTAAACGTTCAATTTTAGCTTTAGTTTAAATTAAGTACTACCCATTTTTCAACACAATGTAAAAAAAAAAACAATTCAACAACACGATTTCAAAAAATTAATTATTGATAAATTTTACACACAATTGATTAATTGGAATTCGTTCTTAGATATTCAAATGTCATAGCAACGTTAAGTTGATCCAAAGCGTAATTTTTAATTTTTACCAAGTCCATCAGTTTCTGAAGTTTCAGGAAGCAACGGTAATCCGCATTGGAAGAAACTTATATTATACAGTCCGTCAGGAGTTGCAAATACAGTTTTTAATTTGTTCTTTTCATTAAAGTCGACCTGCCAAAATCCTGCCTTTAGTCTCATCGTAGAAATAAATATTCGTCATTTATTCGGGGTAAGGGGTAAACGGTGAAACTTTTGTTAGACTTTGTATAAACTAGTACATAGTATTATAGTATTAAGTCTCAAACTAATTCTAGTAATCAAATATGTACCTAAGAATCTCAGTCCATGTTGACTAGGGCAATGCCAATTGTCAAATAAACCAAATCATCATCATATCTCGGGATCTTCCATCTTTTGTTATCCTCTTTTGTAATATCTAATTCACTTTGATTTCGTGTTTGGAACCGATATTCTATCAATGTGATGCACCGGTACATAGTTCAAAAAGTTTTAAACGGTCATAATGCGGTCAATTTTAAGCCTTTAGGTGCCCTTGCTCTCGAGCGTAACTTTGCATGAGACATTAATATGAGTTATACTTAGGGTATTATACTATGACATCCAAGTAAACGCTACACTGCAGAGTTTCTCAGTTGGTTTCGGTTTGTATATTATTCAGCTTTTGAAACTTTTTAATAAATAATCATAATGTTAAATATATTTTTAAACATTCAGTGGAGATTTTCTGCAAGAGAGGTAAAAGTCGTTTAACATAGTTTGCCACTGATTATAGATTTGAGGCTTCTCTTCTTCTATAATATTGTAGATTGATAACACGTATAGCGTTAGTTGTTGATGTTGATTGGTTATGTTAATTTTAATTGTTAATTTTAAATGTGGGCATCCGTTCTTCATTGCCATTGTTGAAGAAGATCAAAAAGCGCTATGCTACGTTGTCAGTCTTAAATTTAGGCAAAACCTAGGAAAAAGGAGCTACTATCTTCTTAGTTTCTGAACATACGCGTTCCGTATTGGGTGGTAAGTCGTTGGACCTGAAAGTGAACCTAAAACTTGCCTAAGCGTATGGCGATCGGCCTTATAAGGAAAAAGTCCTAAATAGAAAATAGGCTGAAAAAAAACATGAAATAAGTAATAACATGAATTACTAAATACCAATCATAAACAAGTCGTATCAAAGACGACAACATTCAAATAAATATATGCCGACCTATTATAAGTTTTATATTATGAGTTTTATATTATATGAGTTTCATTTAAGGAATAAATGGTTGATATTTGTGTTTTCAAATTAATTAACGCAATGCGGTCAGTTAAATATGTGTATGGGTTAGGTTTATTAAAATTTTAAAGGATTAGGTTAATTGTCACTTTAATGAGGTTAGTAGAAGCAATGTACTGTTTTAATTAATTTAGGCCACTTGCTCCTAATATTAGGCAGTTTATTGTTCTAGATCATATTACATGGAGTCATGCACTGCATTTAAGTGCCTTATACTTCGGCGTGACTTAAGCATGAGACAGTAATATGAGATATATGACACTATCCCATAAAAGTTAATGCTACACTATCGTGTATCCAAGTTGGTTTTTGTTTATTATACAGCTGTTGAAACGCTTCAACAAATGACCATTATGCTAAAGGAACATTTCTTTTGCACAAACATTTAGTGAAGAGCTGCTAGAGTAGTAATGAACTTCGCTTAACCCATTTTACCATTTTACCATTGGATTTTAGGCTTCCCCTGTCAACAATGCTGTTGTAACATATTAAGCGTTAGTTCTTAATTTTACATGTGGACATTGGTTCTTGGCCGTTGTTGAAGAAGCTCAAAAAAATTTTTTTAACAATATCAGTTTTATTCTTGTTGGTAATTAAAAATCATTTCTTGTCAATATTTTGCGAAATTGCTCATTGCTGAATGATAGAGAAAAATTTACCTAACTTATTTTTCCAATATTCTCTACTACTTCGACAAAAAAGTAGAAGAAGATAAAAGTAAATAAAGTAAAATTACATGTTAACTTCGTCACGCCAAGCAAAATATCCCCGCCTAGAAACTCCCCCATCCTTACTAATTTTTTTCTGTCTTCACAAAAAAGTTAGAATAAGAGAAGGGAAAGTTAAATAAATAAAGTTACGTGTATTACTTTGCCACCCCATTGTAAAATTCTTCACCCTATTTTCATGGTCATGTGTAAACGGACTTGTGTGACACAAAATATCAAAATATGCAAAGTAAAATGGCTGCTGAGCAAACAACAGTTTTTATTCTAAAACAACCAATGCTGACCAAGTCTTCCATTCTCAGAAAAGAGCGCTTAAATATGTTTTATTCGTCTATGCAAAACATAATTACCAAGTACTGTCCGTAAGCATTTCCCTCAATAATAACAAAATAGCGGAATCTGGAAATAAGAAAAAAGTAAAATAGTAACGATTTTCAAAAGCGGCAAACGGCAGACGTCATCACAATTTTTAAGATTTAGGAAAATGGAGGTAATTGTTGGCCTTGGAGACCCATAGAGGAAAAGGCATGTTATTTGACATTCCCGCAATGCGGATGGTCAACATACCGTTGTTTTCGAGGCCTAGTGCACAAAGGGAGGACACCAACCTGAAATCAGGTACGGCCGTCGCTTTTGGGAGAGAAACAATTCAACCTTTTAACAAATTTTCCCAGCTGACCATGTAAACACACAAATTAATATGAGTTCCAATTGACAAAAAAAAAGCATAATTGTGTGTGTACCATTTGTTCAATATATTTTATCTTCTCTCACTGCTTACACAAAACACAATTACTCAAATTTCTTTACGTCAATTTACGTCAACATAATAAAAGTATAAATGCTTTTCTCAAGATCGAATCTGCATTATACCTCCACTAATTTGTATTTTAGAAACGTGCTCTAACCCTGAAGCAGTTATCAAGACATGGACTATTCCAATAGAGCTATTGTTTTCTTTTTTCTCCTTCAAGTCCTCTTCGTGGAAATTAAGGTAATTATACAAATACATAAACAAAGTATACACAAGTCCATTAATCAATTTACGCTACAATAGTCCCCAGTTGTTTTGCAGGAAACTAAGCGAACAAAATTGTAAAAAAAGTTCTTCTTTATTTAATCTTATTTAACAATTTTTTGCTTAGCCAGCGAGTCTTCTACTTTCTAGGTACTTTTTCATTATAAGGTTAACAAACGCTTATTATAATTATCAAATATTTTTACTTTCAGAGGTCTAGTTGAAATATCGTTCTCTTAAATACTAAACATGTTAAATTTATACAGGTCCATTTCAAAATTTGATGTAGTATTTATCAAAAGCTATAAGTTGATGGTGGTGAAAATTAATTAATCAATTATTAATTAAATATCAAAATCAAACCTAACGCTTACTTTACCCTTAAAAGTGCAATTGGAATATAAATTGAAATCCCGCTGTTGTAGGAAGGTGTTGTTTGACCTATTATCCACAGTAAATGCCTTATATTTGATGTCCGAATCTTTTCGTTAGCCAATCGGAAGCCTGTGCGTTTATTTGTCTGTGCCTAGCAATTGCATTTCAAAACAACCATTGTATTCTACAAATACAAATGTATCCCAAGACTCAATTGCACTTCTAAACAAAAGCAAACTCCCAAAGATGGGCACTGAAGTAATTAGAGAATCCTGTGATTAAAATTACTGGGTCACGGGGGTCTGACCCATTTTTCTCATTTCGATGACCCGGAAATGAGCCTCACAACCCGAAAATTCGGTATCAGGGTTTTTGCTAGCGAGTTCATATGAACCCACTCTTAACTCTACTTCTTATACCTTTTCTATTATCAAGGGCTCTTGCCAACTAGAACAGGAGGAAGGGGAGACTAACGTAGTTTGCAAAGGCGCAGGCATTACGGACTTGACCGCGGCGCTCACAACAATCAATGGGATTGAGTCAGCAACAACACTCATCGTGAAAGACACACTGCTTGGCAAAATTGAGGCCAAAACAACCTCCATAGCATTTAAAACTATAACAATATCAAACAACAAAAATTTAGAAAATATTGACCCATTAGCCTTTGAGTCGTCAATTTCCTCAGCGAAAACGTTGAGAATAGAGGATTGCCCCAACTTGGGCGACAGTGCCTGGACGTTTGTGCCGCAAATGACTGCGACAGAAGATCTGTATTTGGACAACATTGGTCTCACACTTGTACCAGCCAACGCTTTTACAGATTTGAAATGCCTTATCAGAATAAGTCTTGTAGATAATGGCATAGAGACTTTTGCAGCGTCTCTGGCAGGACTCAATTTGAAAAAGTTGTCCCTAAATGACAACAAACTACATCAAAACTCCTTTTCAGAGGGTGTTTTCAAAGGCGTGGCACGCCTAGGTTCTTTGTCTTTGATGAGCAACCCAGGCTTGACGCAACTCAAGAAGGCTCAATTTGAAGCCCTTTTGAGCACTGGAACATTTATTTATGTAGGGAGAATTGATGCCCCGTACATGAAGTGCATTGGCGCAGAATGGCTCTGTGGTCCTAATTACATACGGCAAGTGGCTGGCTACAAATGCGCAGATTTCAAACTTCAAAGGCTGGTCAATTACTGCGACTCCTTGCCTCGCAAAAAAAATTTGAACGCCACACAGGGTTTTTGTCTTAAATTAAGTAAAAATTAGTTTTTGACAAATAAATGCAGACCGCAAACAACTCTGACCTATTATAAGCAAAAATTCGGCCTATTTGCATTCAGTTAATTGAAAATGGCAATACATTTGCTTATGATGTTGACCGTCGAATATTTATTGAATTTGCTCCATTTGTTTGAGCTTTTATGTTTCTTAAGTGGAAGCATAATTAACCAATTAACGTAGCCGTTAATTTACCATATTATATTGCGTTTCACGATTTAAAAAAAATTTATTTTCTAAAGTTAAAGTTGAATTGAAATTAATATTTAATGCAATTACATACACAAACTTATTTCTAAAAAATCTTGCTCTAAAAGTAATTTAAGTTTAATATAGTTTTTCGTTAGAACAAGCCATTTTGTTCCAAAATAGCCCTGAACCGGTTTTTCTTCAAACGGAAATTTTTGTCATCAACGCACCAGGTCCAAAATGAAATGTCAAAACGTGGTAAATTAAAATGTCAATATGAAGAAGATGGTAACTTTAAAGGTGCCCTCAGAATCCCATAACTTTGACAACAAAGTTAAGAACTAGGAAGTTTCGCAGAGGATTTTTATAAGTACAAATTTGTTGAGTTGGTAGAGAAAGCTCTAGACCAACTTATTGGAAAAAGTGGTATCTGCTGCCACCTCTTTACCACCTTCCCTACCACCACTAGCATAAGTGGCAAAACGCGTAAGTTACTATATTACCACCCGTGAAAGAAACAATCTTTTCATTAATAACCTCCAGAGTAATACAGCACGCCTGAAAATTAAAACAAATAATTAAAAGCATCAATAAATAAATACCACTGCTAATGAAGTCACATCAAACACGACTAGCATTCATAAAATATGTTTTAGGATTTTTTGTTAGGATATATATGATTAAGTTTTTTTTTTGTGTTTTAGTATTATACACATTATACAGTGCGTTAAATATCTGTATTATTTAGGCTTATACATGCAGACTATACTGTGCGTTCCCTTATTAGTTCCGACTGTTCGCCGTTTCCGCCTATAAAAGTGAGAACTAGTAAAGGACTGTATAGTAGTTTTAATTTTTGAATTTCTAATTTAGTAACGAAAGGTTTAGGTTTAATAGTCTTTTTTTTAGATTAGTATTAATAATGAATGATTTACGTTCTTTTTAGTGTAAAATATTAGGCCGTTTGTAAGCCATTCTAGATCCTATTACAGGAACTTTTTTTTTTGCATAAAATGAAAAGGCACGTAATTTGTCATTCTCGCAGAAGTGATGGTCAGCATGAAAGGAGTGGGTAGGGATAAGGTGGGGACTTATCCTTTTTCATAAGGATTTTTAAACAACCAGTGTCAAGTTGCTGGAAGAGAGGTAAAATTCGCTTAAAAAAGCTTGCGATTGCCTATATACTTTAGGCTTCCTCTTACTGTAGATGCATAACATGAAGCGTTGTTTTCTACAGTTCTCTTAAAGGTGGAGGTCGTTTTATTTAATGTCGTTGATGAAGAGCTAAAATGTCTTTTTTTTTTATAAAATTAAGTTTTATTTTTCTGGTAATTGGAAATTATTTCTTGTCAATATATTTTGCATAAAGTTGAATGAAAAAGAAAAATTTACCTAGTTTAACTTGTTTTTTTAATGTTCTCCATCTCCATTGCTTCCACAGAAAAGTAGAATAACAGAAGGTAAAGTTAAATAAGGAGAAATACGTGTATACTTGTCCACCCTACGCGAAAAATACCTCGCCTAGGATTCCCCCAACCTTACTTTCAATGGTCTTTTGTAACCGGCTATGTGTAAAACAAAATATCAAAATAAAATGGCTACTGGGGTATTGACAGAGAAAAAAAGAGGTTTTTATTCTAGAACAAGTAATGCTGACCACGTGTCTGATTTACAGATAAGGGCGTCTAAACATATGTTTGATTTGTTTATGCAAACCATACTTACCTATGTCCTGTCTAGAAGAATTCCACTCAATCTCGAAGAAATAGCCAAATCAGGCGATGGAAAAGCTTAAAGGTATGTTGTTGGACATTCCCGCAAGGCGGCTGGTGCATGTAAAGAAAGGGTATAAACGTTAAACGTTTACGAGGACAAAAAACATTTCTGAAGAAGTAATTTGAAAAATCAGCATTTCCAAAATCTTTATCATAAAATCATTTGACCTTCCGTCTGTTTGATTGACATCGAAGCCTGCAAAATGACCTGCATAGATCGACCATCACGGGACAGAACTGAGGCGGTGTCCCAGATTACTCCTGGACCAACAATGCCTTTGGACACGGTAGCATCAACGCCTTCAAGGCTTCAAAGAACTGCTTAACTTCAATTTGAAAGTATATTACAATAAATTCAAATATTTCTAAGACAATTTAATTTACTTTTCAAATCTTCAAAATTTTGTCATTTTACAACGAGTTAATACAATATTTAACTTTAAAACAAATTGAACGAGATTGAAAAAGAAAATTTCTAAATTCTAAAGATTTTAAATTGGATTCAAAATTTTCTTGAATTGCCGGGAAGCACCATTTTAAACTTCTTTTTTTTTACTTCGGTAAAGCATCCGCTGCTGTAATTGCTCACAACCAACCGCAGTAGTCAAATATCGTTGAATTTATTATATCCGCGCAATCGTAACCACGCAAATTGTCTTCGTACAAATAGTCTCCACTCCCAATTTTAGCGCAGAGCAATTTTGCGCCAACGCACTGCATGTACTAGGCACCATACGAAAAACCCCTTCCTACATGAATTTTTGTTCCAGCCTCCAAGAGGCCTTTGAACTGGGCTTCTTTGAGTTGCGTCATGTTTGGGTTGCGATACAAAAGGAGCTCCTTAATTTTCCCTACGTTTTTGAAAACGTGAAAAGGAGTCGTTGCTGAGTTGGTTGTCTCGTAGGTCCAATGACTTCAATTGTAGAACTTTCAGCGGCGCTTCAAACGTCGTTATGTTATTGTTGGCAAGCAAAATATCGCTAAAAGGTGATTCTGTATTAAATGCATCGGCTGGAACATTTGTGAGGCACACATCGCACAGCTCTAGATTCTCCATTGCAGACATATTCGAGACTAACCCCCAGATGCTGTCGTGCAATAGGGGGCACCTCGATATTTGCAACGTCGTCGCCGAGGAAGTTGCAAAAGCTAAAGGGTCAACACTCCTCAACTTCGGGGTTTCCCGTATTTGTAACAATTTAAATGCGCTGGTGAATGTATTTGCCTCAAGTTTTACAAGTTCTGTGCATTGTATAAAAAGTTCAGTTGCTGATCCTTTTGCGAGTGCTGAGCTTAGTCCCGAAATGTCTTCGCCTGTACAAACTACCGTATCTTCCTCCAGATTGCAAGAGCCCTTGAAAAAAATCACAATAGAAGTTAAAAAAGCGTTACTGGACATTCCCGCTCTGCGGGAATGTCAGGGAGTGGGTAGGAAAATGGTAAAAAGGACATATTAGCACACATATACGCGGATGAGGATTGTCTTCTGAATTTTCACAATAGTATTGGGAAACATATCGGGAAATTTTAAAATTTTCCAATCGCGTAATGTCTAATCACAAACATGGGTGCATACACAGTCAGGGCATGGCAATTTCTTAAGGGGAAAGCCAATATCGAAGCCTTTTTTGTGGCTGATCAGGGGAATCGAACCCCGTTCTCTGGCTGGCTAGTGGAGTGAGACACGAAGCTGTTAACCAATAGACCAACTCAGCCTTCTAATCCAATAGCAGTATAGTTGGAGTAAAAACAAAGTCGGCTTGATTGAGGTAATGGCTCAAACAAGCCTGCCGTTAAATAAAAGGAGTTATATTTTTATGCCTGTCCTATTCAACTAGTCTTAACTAAATATAGATTTTGGTTTTTATGCCAAAGCGGTACTTTTTCATTTGCCAATCTGTTTAAAAACAAATACCACTCCTCTCCTTTAATCGTCTAGATTCCATAGAGGGGATTCCGTAGGCGGTTTAAGAAAATTGTAAATTGTAAACTTAAATGCCCACAAAGTAACAATAAGGGACAAATAGAATAGCAAAGTAAGCTTCGTCTAAAGTTAAAAAAAAAATAAAAATGACCGCGAATAACTAAAATAGTGCTATAAAGTATACGTCAACTACAGCAGTACTACCACTCTGAAGAGGACTCTGAAGAGGTAAAAATTGAACACAAATAGTATTGTGAGAGAGAATTCTCAACTATGCCTTTGGAAGTGTTGGACTAAATAATTGTAGATACACTTGAAAATGGACGAGAGGGTGCAACTACAATTTACTTCTTGGCGGACCTAACCCGAAAGTGGTAGAATGCTTGAGGGTAGTAGGGTTTACAATTACTATACAACGGCCCGAAGTCTGGGGGGTTACGGCCCTAGTTCTAACTAAGGCAGCTGCCGAGATCGGACCTCGGTGGGAGCACACAGTAAAGAAGTGGTGGTGGTGTAGTGGTGAGCAGAAGCCTGGAAAGTAGTAGCGGTAGTGGAGGGTGTGCTTGGGCCGGTATCCTAAAAATGATGTTCCACCCCTGCCTAAGCAGATGCTCTTCGGTAGGTAACCCCACGTTTACTGTGCAGCAGAAAGCCTTCAGCCTCACTCTTCGGAACATCCTAGTCAACTCACATGCTGAGAACACCCACCCCCACTATCTACCACAAGCAGGAGCAAGTTGAACACACCATTGCATTGGCGAATGTGAAATTGAAAAAAAATATAAAATTTTGAATTTAAACGTAATTTCCCTACCCCAACGATTATGTGTTTAGATTGCCTATTTCAAATAAAATCACTGATTTATATCAATGTTAAGTTGAGAAAACAACTAAAACGAATCGGACGTACTAGTTAATTAAGTTTGGTTTACAGTGGCAATTAAGCACCAAATCTGTTGGATCAAAGCAAACTGGCGCACATTGGTGGCGGTTTGTTTAGTATCTTTTGTTAATTGTTTAGTTGAAAGTTTCCCTTGGTTTGCCTGAAGAAGAATTGAAGAAGGAGCAAGGCAATGATTTTTTTGGAATAGTGCATGTCTTGATAACTGTTTTCAGTGTGAAGTTTAATATTGATAAGGTCGATACTAAAAATTGTTAGGCATTTATACTTTTATACTTTTGGGGTTTTTCGGTTGGGTTGGAAAAGTTGACGTAACTTAATATTTCTGTTTTTTGCGTTTTTTTTCCTAATGTGCAAAAAAAAAAAGTTAGTGAGCACAAAATGTAAAGTAAGCAGCGTTAAGCTCTGCGGTCTTATGCCTGATTTGGCTATTAGTACTGGTATTTAGCGGGTTGCTGATACCCAAAACATAGGCATCCATGATATGCGTAAACATAAACAACACCTAACGCATACTAAAGGAAGCATTTGCACAAACATTAAACTTGAGACTATTACAATAACTTAAATATAGAAATTCTCAAAATATTGTCTATATATAATTTCACTTCTTTATAAGTAGATGTTAATTATGACCTCCAAATAAGTCAGAAACGATTCCTAATTGGTTAATGTTATAAAATTAACAATTTATTAACATTTAGAAATTGTGTAATAATAGAGGTGTATTAGTTGAAAGCATAAAAGAACCTCTAAATTACTGAAAATCAATTCCAAATTCCCTCATAGAGATTAGCAATTTACAATAATGGGAGCTATTTGTAACTACATAGGTAAGCAAGCCAGTCTTCACATGGTAGTACCCGTACTGGACGTCTTTTAAATTAAAAATCCAAGGTTATTCTCAATGAATAACTTCAGCTGGTGTGGCTAAGTTTGCACGTAATTCTACTCACCGCGATCTTTTTTTTTGTCGAAGCAGTAGAGAGGAAGAATTCTAAAAAAAATAATTTCATAACATTTTTTCTTCTATTCATCATTAGAAGGATTTCCAAACGAGAATTACTAACAAAAGAAAAATGTAGTATATATGGTAATTCCATTCGTATTCCTCGTTTTGAGGCCTTTAGAAACAACTATCACATTCTACGACGTTACTTGACCCCAATTCCTCAGTTTGTGCAACCAAATAATTCAAAATAGAAGTACACTTAAGTGCTTTATATTGGACATGACGAGCGCCAAGTACGGCCTTCAAATTCTAAACATAAACCAGAGCCGTTAATGGCTTTAAATTGTCACTCGTTTTGTATGCAATTGCCGGCCCACTAAAATTGTCCTATTGTTTCCGGTTTGAACCGTCTTTGAATTGTGTGTGGGCGGTAAATTAAAGAAATTTCAAATTTTTGTCTAGAACACATTTATTGTATATTGTAGATTTCATCGTTTTGGGGAAGAGGCCATTTCTAGGGAAGCAAGTAATAGGACCTAAAAAAGGGCCTAAAATAAAGGGCCTAAAAAATAGGGCCTAACAAGTAAAAGGACCTAAAGCAAAATAGGGCCTAAAATAAAGGGCCTAAAGTAAAAAAGACCTAAAATTTTCAAAATAATTAAAAAATAATAGGTTTGGTAGTTTTTGTTAGGTTTAGGTTTAGGTTTGGTTGTTTTTGTTAGGTTTAGGTTAAGGTTTGGTTTGCTTAGGTTAGGTTTTGTTAGGTTTGGGTTAGGTTTAGAATTTAGTTTACTAGCTCATATTGGGTTAAACATTGATTTGGTTTATGTTTACATGAGCATATTTATTAATTTAAGCTTTGAGTTTATTTTATATTATTTTGTCCACTAAACGTTAGGTTTAATTGTCATTAATTATGATTAGTGTTAATAATTAGTGATTTATAATTATTTTAAAGATTTTAGGTCCTTTGACTTTAGGCCCTTTATTTTAGGCCCTTTTTTGCTTTAGGTCCTTTTACTTGTTAGGCCCTTTATTTTAGGCCCTTTTTTAGGTTCTATTACATGGAATCTTTTTCTAGGTCTTTAAGTACGATTCAAGGCGAGTTGAACGGTAATTGGCTCATGCATGCTAACATAACTTGCTAGATTTCTTGTCTAGTACACAAAACCGTTGAAAACAAAAAGGGTATAATTGTTTGGCGGGGAGTTTTTCACGTGGGGTGGCTAAATTAACACTTATTATTCTACTACTATACTACGTAATTCTACGTAATTCTACTTATTATTTTGAAATTTTTTGTCGAAGCAGTAGAGAAAGAACATTAAAAACTTTTATTTGGTAACTTTTATTTTTCATTCATAATTTAAAATATTAGCAGAGAATTACGAACTAAAAATGACTTCAATGCCAATAAAATAACTTAAAAACGAAGCCCATCTCTGCTACTGATCTCTGGTATTGTTTCTTATGAAAAACTTTTGTCTAGAATTCTAGCTACGAAAAATTGCACGAAAACTTCCTTCTCCGGCCACTTATCTAAGTACGACTATGAAAATGGCGCTTTATATATATATATATATATATACATATATATATATATATATATATAAAATTGAGATTACCGTGAGTGCGACAAGCTTTATTTTTCCAGTAAGTTCATAAATATCTACTTTAGCACAGTTCACATGGAATGTGAAATGTTGTTGAAGAGAAAGTGAAAATCCGGTTCAATGTCATTAGTAAATTTTATCAAATGTCCATTAACGGAATGCCAATTTGCGAAAGTGAATTAGCAAGATCGAATAAAATTGTTAATAGTATAACAGTAATAACAGTATATGTGTAACAAAATGAACAAGCAAAAAATTCAAATCTATTAAATTAACCCAAAAAGCTTAAAGAAAGATTTTTAAAGTTTCTTAAAAAAAATTTTAAATGAGCACTTTGGAAAATCGTGCCTTTTCCTGCTTCTGGCAAGTCATTTCAACAGCTCGAAATAAAATCAAACGGGTAAAGTGGTCTAAAGAAAAGGTCCCGCCATCGTCTCCACCGCCTTCAAGCATGGCACCGACTCCTAGTTTAACCTCTATATAAATTGTGTAAAAACGATAAACTCAAGTAGCGGAAAGTAGATTATTAGAACTATTACAATTATTATCAATCAATTTATCGTTTTATTCAGCAAACGCTATGGTCAACATGGTCATGTTACAGGTGTGACAAATATAAAGATACTATTAGTAAGTTGAGTTAAGTAATCTTAGGAATGTTGGTTGGGAAAAAGTAAATGTGATCTTGGAAAGATGTAAAGAAAAAGAATGGAGTAAAATAAATAAAAATGAGGTTAAAATTGAAATTGGAGTTAAAGTTATTAAATGTTCTTCAAATTTGAGAGTCTTCAGTTTGCTTCAGGTTCGTCGTTCTCGGTTTGTCCTTTTCGGTTTACGGCAAATGTTCACTACAGAATAGCCGAGGAGTTTTCATCTTGAAGTCTGTACTTCTTTAAGTTCCATTTTGTGGTCCTTTTAGCGGAGACAATTTTTTGGATTTGGGTTTCTTGGTGAAGTCCTGGACGGACTTGGGTAGAGGATCCATGTTGGGATCGATTTTGGGTTGGGGAGGGGGGAGGGGGTGAGTTGTAATTATTGCCATTGCTGGAGAACATCTTTTTGCGTTTTTTTGCTCGGTCAATTCTAACTTGGCGGGGAAGGTCTTGACTAATGGCAAAAGGTGTGCTTCTTAAGTTTAGGAGAGCATTCCATAATATTACTTTAATAGCTTGGTTAGGGAGTTCTAGCCTTAGTACAATTATTGTTATTTTGTGCAAAAGTCAGATTTGATCTTAAAATTTTATTTTGAGGTCAGGGGGTGGTAGACGCAGTTGAGGACTTTCGTTTTCTGGGTGGGAGGTGGATAAAACTTCGTTGTTTAAATTCTTAAAAAAAATTGTGAAAGTGGGGAAGAAAGAAAACAAAAACTTAATTTAGATTATGCAGTTGATTTTTTCGCTCCTACCCCAAAGGCGAAAACATGACTCGACCGAGTTGGTCTAGTGGTCAAGAGCTTCAGCCCCTTTCACTCTTTCTCAGTCTGATAAAGTCGGTTCAAACATATACAATTAACTTTTTACTGTTGGCCTTTCCTTTAAGTAATTGCCTTGCCTCTTGCCTTGCTTGATGAAAACAGCTATGCTAATAAGTCCAACCACTTTTGCAACTTTTTTTTTACATGTTGACCGGCAACCCTGTGGGAATGTCAAATAACAAGCCGTATTTTCCTGGTATTAAGAGGCATGCAAATAAGCAAAACATATGTAATTATAATTTGCATCCACAGAAACAAAACACATTCAATGGTTCTTTGCCGTGACTCAATTACTTTGTTATCATAGCATATTTTAACCTAGAAGGAATCATTTTTCTATGTTACTGACCCAAAGGAGCCAAGTTTGATTATTTTGATGTTTTGTTTTCACTCATAGCCGTTGACACAAGACGATGGAAAGTAATAAGGATGGGAGAATTCCTAGGCGGTGATATTTTGCCTGGGGTGGCAAAGTTAACATGTAATTCAACTTATTTACTCCTAACTTCTCTTATTCTACTATTTTTTGTCGAAGTAGTAGAAAGGAAGATTATTGAAAAAATAAGTTAGGTAAGTTTTTCTCTTTCATTTAGCATTGAGCACTTACACAACATATTGACAAGAAATTTTTTACAATTACCAACAAGATTAAAACTGATTTTGTTAAGAAATACATTTTTTGAGCTTCTTCAACAATAGCAATGAAGAACCGTTGTCTACATTTAAAATTAGGAACTAACGCATTACAACAGTATTATTGACAGGGGATGCCTAGAATCCGCATACAATGTTAAAATATGTTAAG
This sequence comes from Bilobella braunerae, assembly GCA_034694865.1. Lineage (NCBI taxonomy): Eukaryota > Metazoa > Arthropoda > Collembola > Poduromorpha > Neanuridae > Bilobella > Bilobella braunerae. The sequence goes on along the minus strand of JAQFYP010000561.1, from coordinate 5,771 downwards.
CAAAGTTCATTACTACTCTAGCAACTCTTCACGAAATGTTTGTGGAAAAGGAATGTTCATTCAGCATAATGGTCATTTGTGGAAGTGTTTCAACAGCTGTATAATAAAAAGAATCCAACTAAGATACACGATAGTGTCGCGTTATCTTGTAGGGGATAGTATAATACCTCATCACGTATATCTCATATTACTGTCTCAGGCTTTAGTCATGCCGGAGTGAAAGGGCACTTGAAGACAGTTCATGCATGATTCTATGTAATATGATCTAGAATAAGAAACCGTGGTAAAACGCTCAACTAGTAGCGGAAGAAGGGAAACTAGACAGAGTACACTAGAAAGAAAATATTAGAGTCACTAGATTGAAAACAGAATATTTGGTGTAGAGAGTTTCTGGTATTCAATTGGTCATTTCCGGGTGAACTAGGTCAATCGACCTTCAGGGCATTATAAATTTATGTTTCATGCAAAAGCAGAGTTTGACCTTGAGAGGTCATTTTGAGGTCAAAAGGGTTACTTCCGGGTTAGGAGGGTTGTAGGGTCATTTAATACATTATAACTTTTCGTTTCATACAAAAGTAGGAATTGACCTTGAAAGGTCATTTTGAGGTCAAGGGGTTCATTCCCGGTTCCAGGGGGTTTACACGGTCATTTTAAACTTTATAACTTTTTGTTTTATGAAAACGTAGAATTTGACTTTGAAAGGTAATTTTTAGGTCAAGGGGTTCATTTACGGGTCCCGGGGTCATTTCTGGTTTGTATTTTGGGGGTCATGGAGGGTCACAGGGAAAAATTTACTACATAAATGTTTTCCCCTATATAAGAGAAACAACTTTTGTATGGGTCATTTTCCATGTTGCCATATTTTTGACTATTTTGAACATTTGAATTTGAAATTTGAATATTTTTGACCTTGACATTTGACGCCCAAGGGTCACCTCCGGCCAAACTAAAATAAACTTGAACTGTGTCGGATATCAATTAACTTATCTCCGAAAGCCGCTTTGAGATATGGTGATTGATTATTTCCTGAGATATAAATTCTACTCGTACGGTTGGACGGACGGAGGGACGGACAAAGCGAAACAATAAGTAGCGCTCGCTTGGTTTCCGCTACTAATAAATCGCCTCTTTTTTAGAAGCAAAGTGGCCTAAAATAATTAGAATAATAAATTGCTAACACTAACCTCACTAAAAGTGACAATTAACCTAATCCTTTAAAATTTTAATAAACCTATACCATACACATATTTAACTAACCGCATAGTGTTAATTAATTTAAAAACACAAATATCAACTATTTATTCCTTAAATTAAACTCTAGAACATAAAACTTATAAGACGTCTGCACAAATTCTTTGATTTTAGTTGTGTTTGATACAACTTGTTTAGGTTTGGTATTTGGTAATTGATGTTATTACTTATTTCATGTATTTTTTAGGCCTATTTCCTAGTTTGATCTTTCTTCTTTAGGCCGAAGGCCATACCATACGTTTAGGCAATTTTTCACTTTCAGGTCCTACGACTTACTACCCGATACTTAACGCATAAGTTCAGAAATTAAAAAGATAGTTGCTCATTTTTCCTAGATATTGCCTAAATTGAAGACAGACAAATATAACAGCATAGCGTTAATATTACAGCAAAGGCATGATAGTAAGATTTTATGGGTTGCTCCATCAAGTCCTGAAATAATTGTCACATTGGAATTATCAATTACATTACAATTTGGAAGTTACTTTTGAAACAAATGATAAAATCTTAATATCAAGTTTTGCCTTAAATGTAGCACACCTTCACCGCAATGTAATGCAAGTAAGGACAATAGATGCGACTATTTAAAGTCAAACGTTAAGTTTATTTAATTTTTTACAAAATTAACCATTGCATTGTCGCTGAAGCACCATTTTCTCACTAGATCACAACATGATGAACATCTTTCTAACAGAAGATGCGAGGCAAAAAATGCGTCTGTTACTTACAAGTCCCTACAACAAACTTTGTTAGTTTTTTATTTATTTAAATTTGGGGCGCGGTGAAGATATTAACACAAGAATAATGGATGTTTTGAACATTTAAATCCATGTAACATAGGGATGGAGTGTTCAGTCATTGCTTTTTTTTGCATTGACCAATTTATCAGAGTTACGCCTTGCGTCCGCGTGCAAACCGTTTCTGAATTTGATCTAACACACATGTAGGCGGCAAAACGTATTCAATTACAAAAACTTATCAAAAACATTCACTAATAAAATAATTCGGATTTCAGTTACGGAACGAGGGGTCTGATCAATTCCAAAACTTTTCAAACTACGATGACAACATCTATGCTATTGAATTCCTTCCCAACAATATCCCTAATCTTCCTTTACATATTGACCAGCCGTCTTGCGCCAATGTCAAATAACACGCCTTCACATTTGTCTTATGCCTAATTCGGCTATTGACTGGCAATCTTACAACCAGAACACATAATTGTATATTTTGCATTAACATAAACAAATCACAATTAATGTTATTAAATGGAGCCAAGGAGCCAATTCGTTTTGAATATTTTGATATTTTGTGTCACTCATAGCCCTTTACACAAGAGGATGGGAAGCAAGGTTGGGGACATTTTTAGGCGGGGATTTTTTTTGCGTGTGGTGGCGAAGTTAACATGTAATTATACTTATTTACTCTTAACTTCTCTTATTCTACTATTTTTTGTCGAAGTAGTAGAGAAGCACAATATTGGAAAAATAAGTGAGGTAAGTATTCTCTTCCATTCATCAATAATCCCTTCTCCCGACAAGAAAACAGTTTGCAATTGACAACAAAAAATAGTTTTGACTTCAAATTGCCATGATTTTATTCCAGAGAAATCAGCGTTTTTTATTGGTTAGGGGATAGTTTGGAGTAAGATTTCCACATTTGTAACGGTCAATTTTTTTTTATTACGATTCTCTCATTTAATTCCTTCCTAGATTGCTTACTAGTAAATCATCACGAACATGGTGTTTAAGTAATCGGACTCCGACATCAACGTCAACATTCATAGACCAGTATACTAAACGTAACGATTCAGCGAAGAGGGCTTAGAACAGGAAAACAAAAAAAAAATTCTTGCTGGAGGCCGAGGATGTGTAAATGAGCGTGATTTGACATTCCCCCTGAGCGGCTGGTCAACATGTAAGGGAGTGGGGTGGAATATAGAAGAAAGAGCCATTGGCTCTTCTTCTATTCATTTGCTTATATGTAAGCAAATGAGGGAAGCCTTCTGGAATTTTACAAGGCAACTAGGAAAACTTATTATATTATTTCCATATCCTTTTAATGTGCAGCATAATCATGTGGATACTGTCATACATTGGAAAGCCAACAACCTTTTTTTGCAGGTGATTGGAGATTCGAACTACGTTCTCAGGTTTTCTAGTGGAGAGAGACGGAAGTTCTATACCACTAACTCACACTCGGCTGAATTAGTCGATTCAGCGGAAGGAAAACTAAAACAATGAGACTTTCTTGTAAATATTTTTTTTTGAAAACGTTCTAAGACGTTAAAAAACGTGAAAATTTGTAAACTTTTTCTAAAAATTTTTCAATCGGTGCTTTTTTTTGAAAAACAAGCAAAACCCTTGGATTTAAAATAAAATCAATATTTGTTGCAGCAATCAGGTCTAAAATAGGACAATCTCCGTCGGCGCCGCGATGCCGCGAAGCTCATTTAATGCATTTTTTCTCGTTGCTTATATTCGACATCGGACTCTTTCTCCAGCTCAGCACTAAAATCATTGGTTCGAAAAGAAAACTAGTAATATTCATTTTAATTTTTTGAAAATTGGACAATTCAACAAACAGGAAAACGAAAATAAAACATCTATAGAATGGTATGAAATCAAAATCATTCAAAAAACTTTTGAAAAAATATTTTTTTTGAGGGGTAGTAAGAAGCCTTGAGGAGTGGGACGGAAGGGCTTTCTGCTAGAGTTTGAACGGGCTAGGGCCCTACCACTACTCCGCCTTTGGCAAGAGATAGGAACAACCGTCTTACGCATACCGACCCCATTCCAACCTCCGCAACTGCAACCCCAGGTCACACACGCACCCCAATTGCCCCACCTGATCTCCAATACCCCATTCGGGCAAGGAAAGTGGGAAAACCTTTCGGAAAAAACCACTTCCATATTGGCGACACCGGGACTCGAACCCGTGTCCGTCCATGGCTAGAACTCAAGGCTCTAACCACTCGGCCTTCGAGGGTTGGACAACCTGGGACACAATCATTAATTAGACTTCAAAGCCAATTATTACTCTAACAAGGGAAGGCCTTCTGGTGTTCCTTCTGTTTGAATATATCCCTTTAACACGTTGCACAACTTTAAGTTAGGTTCCTAACGTATCATTCATGGACCAATTTTGTTGTCAAACTTATAAACTGATTTTCCATAAATTTTTTAAATATCTTTGTAGGGTCCCTCCTTCAAAACTTCGATTTTCTCGGCAAAATTCCCATTAGGATATTTCAAAATTTAAAATTTAAACAAATTGAATTGTGTGATTTAGCTTGCCTAAGAAATAACCGTAGTCAGCCATTATAGTAGTTATTAAATTCTCAATTTGTTGGCCAAAAAAACAATTATGAGTTAGAAAGGATTATTTTTTTTACCTTGAGTGTGTAATATTTGTCAATTCTATAGGCTGAAAATCGTATAATATTTCATCCGTGTAATACACGGTTGAGTACGGTAAAAAAAATAGAAGAGCAGCCACCCGGTTTTACCCGAGACGGTGGAAATATACAACTATAAAGTCCGCTAGTATAAAAATAAATTTTTATTTAAATAATGTAAAACCCAAAACATTACTTTGTTGTCTAGACAAGTAAGATCGACTTAAGACAGGAGGATTTTAATTTATTTGTCCTCCAGTTCTAGGACGGTATTTTTGGGATAGTCTTACCTATGTTTACAATTTTCTACTGCAAACTATTGCTGCTCAAGGGTAAGAAAGGTGTGAAGTGGCAATATCGCACAGTCAAGGTGGTGCGGAAGTAGTATTGGGACGTTATTTGTAATTTTAAACCAATAGGAATTCAAAAGTCGTTTTATTAAATAGTATTATTTTTTATTTTTGATAAATTTAAATGCTGAAATTTAAATTTAGTTTTAATTAAAAAAAATTTTTAGAATGTGTTTTCCGGTGTTAAATTGTAAATCAATCAATTTATAATTATAATATACCTTAATCAACAAAATTATTTAGAAACACAATTAATTTTTTTTTAATTGCAGCTCATCTGGCTATGACGCCTTTCCATTTGAATTATTTTATTCCAATTTGTTTTCAATTTTCCAAAGAATTGTTTGTTTTTAATTTTGGCATAGCATTGATCTTGTGTTAGTATGTTTCACAATACTCTTATTTGAAAAGGACGTTGAGTGCGTTAAACGTCTTGGAATTCTAAAAAAAACTTAAAATGAAATTTTAATTTGCCTATAGGCTCCTTTTAAGAAAAATTGCTTTGTCTGAGAAACTAACCCTTTATTTAGCCGTTCAAGCCTTAGGTTTAATCATTGATCGTTCTCTTTGCTTTGTCGAGCAGTCCTCAATTCCTACACTATGAACCTACTTTTCAGTTTTTTCAAACTCTTTTCAAGCTTATTTCTTACTCTATTTCTGTTTTATGAATACATGTTTGCATGAAAAGAATGCTTTGTTTAAGAGACTGTGGTTGCTTATAAAACAAGTATTGGAACTAATTTTTTTTTTTTTTTTTTTTTTTTTTTTTTTTT
>JAQFYP010000560.1:0-21814 GCA_034694865.1 Bilobella braunerae | reverse complement strand
GTTTTGAGGGGTCGGCTCTCGGGGGTCGGCCAAAATTTTTGAGGGACCAAAAATTTCTGGTCGGGTGGGTGGAAAAATGGTTTTTTTTCTCATATCGGTTTAACATGGGGTTTCATGCGCCAAACAACTCCCCTACTTACTACTTTAGCAGCACAGATTTTTTAGGATTTTCTTTTGCTATTACTTTTACTATTTTACTATTACTAACTTTTAGAAGTTGCTTTTATTTATTTAGATGAGTAAATAGTACAACTTTTCAATTAGTTTCTGTGTGTTTTTACTACTAAACTTAATTTGGCTAAACCACAACTCTGAAGTAACATGGTCAAGTAGACTCTAATTTTACATTCTACTATCTGGGAAACTCCACAACCGTTCTCGGTATATTTTGGTAGGACGGAACAAACACCGAGATTGCAAAAACCGAGAACTTGCTAAATAAAAATGTAAAGTCAAATGCGTTCAAATTTCAACTTTGTTTGGCAGTTTTAGGTTAGGTGTTGGTTTTTAAACACTGTCTAGTATAAATATGCTTGATAAATGTTAACTGTTAACGATATTTACTCGATGAAGTCAAAAAGTATAAAATTTTTAATATATTAGTTCTCGGTTATGGGTTTTTCGGTTTTTGTAATTCTCGGTTTTTGTCGTTCTCGGTTTTAGTTTTCTCGGTTTTTGTTTTTTTGGTATTTGTAGTTCTCGGTATTTGTCGTTCTCAATATTTTTCTTCTCGGTTATGACTTCTCGGTATTTGCGTTCGCGGTCTTTGATTTCTCGGTATTGACATGGAACCGTCCCCCATTAGGTCTAAACAAAACTGATTTATAATATAAGATTTTTGAGACAAATGCAAGATCATTTTAGGATTTTTTATAAAGTCGAAATTAGAAATAGGAATGAGACAACCAGTGATTGAATTTCAATTTTAGAATTTCAAGTGAATGCAGCCACTTGTTTCTCTGAATAAAGGGCAGCAGTAAACAGTAATTGTCATTGAAATTTTCTACAAAAAATTATTTCCAACCATTTTATATAAATAAAAATTTGGCGCTTCTAGCATTAGACATCGCAGATAAATTCGCATATCGTTGGAGGACAAGACTTTTTTTTATCATTTAACTATTTGTGAGATGGCACAATAAGATTTCTGTTTTGTTTCTAAAAAAATACCGTCCAAGCGGAAAGAAAACAGGAATGAATGTTATTTATTTCCCAAAAGTGATTAGTAATTTATACAATAATCAAGCGAAAGGCGACAAATAATTTACATCCTGGAATTGCATTGCTAGCAGTTAAATAATTTGTTCTTAAATTTTTATTTGATTAATTTTGTTGGTGGGTATAGGTCTATGATTAAAGAGTAATTTCCAAATATTTGCTAATTAACTTTACTAATTTCTTGTACAATTAGAAGCCAATTAAAAAAAATGATTTAATAACGAGCAGTTTCCAATATTAAAATTTAAGTGTCTAAATTTTGTAGGGCTTCCTCGTTATTTGCTGTAATTGTTTGTTACTTTATAGACTCTCCTACGAGCAAAATTTTTTTTTAAATATCGCCCGGCCTAATATTTATAAATTTGCGTTTAAGACAACTAAAACGAATTTTGATTGAAGAGTCAGTATGGATAGATAATTTAGTAAAAACTTAATGTGTTTTTTATGTGAAAAGGTAAGAAATTATATATAGTGCTGTTAGGATATTTCAACTCCACCCCAACATAATTTTTTTGTTGAGCGATATCACCATTTGAATTATTTGAACAGTTAGGAGGCATTATCAACTTTATTGCATTTCCCCTGGAAGAGACAATTGCCGTTTTCTGCAACTCTTAAGAAATTTTATTCTATTTACATTTCTACAAATTTATTAACATCAATATCATGGTAAAATTGATTCTGCCAAAATACGTTAATCCATTGATTTGGTGTTTTAATTTTGGTTTTTGGATTTACTGTCTGCCATTCTATTTCAAGAGAGAAAGCAACTCTGTGTACACAATATTTCCCACAACCAAGTTTAAAGGACGTCGTGAGATTTACACTTGTTGTGTATTTATTCACTTCCTGAGAGATGGAATCATGATAGTAATTGTCGCTTTTAATTTTTTGTTCCTAAGCGATATAACAGTTTCAGACGTTATCATTTCAATGTTTTTGTATTTTATCATAATTGCTACTTTTTCTATTCACTGGATGTTCCTAAGTGCTGACGGCCTTGAAACATTAGCAATCAACGAAATATTGCTAAGACTCAAAATGAAAGGTTTGAGATTGATTTTTTTAAATTACATTTTTCACAGAATTTTTTATGACAATGCCAATACTTAGTTTTTTGCCATTGTCAATCAATCATCAGTATGACAATGCTTTCTTTAAATAAGAAGTTTGTACACTGACTTCACTAATTTCCAATTTCACATAATCAAGACAAGACAGTGTAAGATAAGTTTTTTCATTCATGAAAATTTTTGAAAATTGGAATCTAAATTAAAAACTTTTTGTCTATAAGGAAAGTGAAATTTTCAGTGAAAAGTCTATTCAACAAATTTGTTTTTGAAGAATTCTGGTTGTGAGTCAAAAGCTTGGGTTGGTTGATAATATGAACAAATTTTTACTAATTTGTAAAAAATCATTTTAATTTTTTCTAATGTCTAACTTTTTATAGCTACTGAAACAAATCATGATACCAAAAGAGAATATGAAACATTTTGGTCTCATTTATTCCGCTTCATGTTTGCGGCTTTTGTTTTATGTATCGTGTTTGCATATATCGCTTGTCCATTCGCCGTACACTACAATGCTCCATGCATCCGGTTTGCCAAAATTGGAACCCCCTATTTTTACATTCCTCATACGATACTCTTTGTAACTGGGTTTATATTTGACTGGGTTGTAGTCCTAATTACGGTATATATTATGCTACTTTATGTTGCAACAACAAATCGCTTTATGAGGAGATACGTAAGTCTGTTGTAAGTATTTATATACAAGTTTTATCATTATCTGTACCTTAATCAATAAGCTAAGTAAAAGTGACGTTGTATTAAAACATATTTACAATTATCGTAAAGAGTTGCCAGTATTTGTTCCTCACACCATTGGAAACGTTCTGCCCAAGATGGAATTTTCAATGTACAAGAGAGAACTTTCAATGCACAAGAAGGAATTTGCAATGTACAAGAGTAAATTTGTAATGTTCAAGAGAAAATTTTTAATGCACAAGAGGGAATTTGCAATGTTCAAGAAAGAATTTGCAATGTTCAAGAGAGAATTTTCAATTCGCAAGAGGGATTTGTAATGCAGTAGAGGGAATTCGCAATGTGGAAAAGTCATTTTGCAATGCACAAGAGGAAATTTGCGTTAAACACTTGCTGCGGAGTGAAAAAGGCGTTAAGCGATACGCTATTCTGCTTTATTTTTCTCTTAGCACAGGGTTTTTATTGCTATATTAGCATAGGTTAAATTAAAGATGCGTAGTAATTACGAGGAAGTCAGTTTACAAATTGATATTATTACTGTCACAGGATGGCGTTGGATAAGAAGAGAATAAATGCTTTCTTTAATCTCTATCGAGCAACACAATTGCAACATTTGTTAGTCTCAAAGTTACTGGAATCTACGTTACCAATATTGGTATTAAGTGCCGAATGCATAACTTCAATTTCGGCTTTTACGGCGATCCGTCGCTACGAAACCATCAACATTTTTATCTTGCTGTCAATTGCCTCAATTGGAGCTTTTACATTTTCAGCATTTGGCGTGTGCATGCAAATTGCAGCTAAGTTGCATACATCGACAACGCGTCTTCTAAAATTCCTGAGCAAAACGCGTAGCAGAACTCAAAGGAAAATGTTCAACTCTTGCTTCCCGTTGTCAGTCGAGGTTGGACATACATTTGCCATTCGGCAAACAACATTTCTTTTTGTTGCACGGGATGTGATACTGAACAACACAATTAACTTACTTGTGATTTCGCGACGGTAAGTTATCGAATTCAAACTATTGTCTTGGTCACGTCATCGGTAAACGTAAGACGCCGTGCCTATGATGCCGTAGGGTTAATTATAGACGTAGTCACACATCTTCACCGACATATGTCTGATATCTTCAATTTATTTAATTTTTTATTTTATTAGAGTTCACGATCATGTCTTTAGGAGCACTCCTATAAATAAGTTTACAGATCTTGCCCTGGTCACCTCTTGTTACTCTCAGCTCTTAACTAGTTGTCATGACCATCCACTCAACATAGCCGCCCTCGACTTTGTCCACCGACCCCTCAACCTTGCTCGTCCGAATCGCCGCCAATAGAACCATGCCAAAATCCGACATGTTTCGAAACATGTTACAACACGTTTCGATTAATGTAGCACAAATTTTATGATGTCAGATGTTGCAAAATTATGTTAATTATTTTGTTATAAGCCTGTTGAAAACTTGAATAAATTGTCGAAGTGCTCGTGTACCCCATTCATTTTTATAATAAATGCGGAAATCTTTCATCTTCCGTGCATGAGAAAACAAATTTGAAAGATAAGAACGGGGCTTTATCATGTATATTTTGGTAATTCACTACGGTAACCTATAAGTAAAGATGTAAAAACCAACATATGTAAACTCGCGGGGTAACGAATTTGGCAATGTAATGCATCCAAATGTGACTGACCCAGAAGTTGAGGCTAACGTCGGTAAGTACAATGTTAATTTTAAGAAAGTATATTTTGGGTTAACCGTTGATGTAAAAAATATTGGTACAGAGAGTCTGTAAACGTTGCAAGCAACTGATACATGTGCAAGCGATAAAGTTGCGTGAGGTATGGCAGCCAAGCATATATCACATATCTATCTACGGTGCTTCAAGTTTAACAAAGCGTTCTGCAAAATAAACACAAGTGTGTTTTTTCAATATTGCACAAAGTACAGAGATGTAAATACAGAATTTGTATATTCTTCACTGGAGAAACTGTTTTAATGTTAATGCCCTCCAGTAACAATAGTTGGCAGGGTTGGCGGAGTGGTTTGAGTCTTCAGCCTCTCTCCACCAGCCAGCATGAGAAAGGGATTTCAAATCCCCGGATGAGCCACAAAAAAAACATTCACTGTTGACCTTGTGTATGCCCGTTTCTACGTGAACTAGGTATACACAGACAGAGGATATGGAAATTCCCAGTTAAGATTTCCGAACAGTGTTAAGGTACTCCGAATGACTGCCTGCATTTGCATAGAGTCGCCTACGGTTATCAGGCGAAAGCTGATTTCAGGTTGGTGTTCTTTCTTTGTAGGCTACGCCCGTAAAATAGCGGAAGATTACAGATAGTCTTTTGACTCCGCTTAATAACAAAATCTATGCTAATGAGCTCCGTATCCTTCCACATTCCTACCCTTCCTTTCATGTTGATTATCCGCTCTGCGGGGATGTCTAATCTTTTAACTTTTTATTAGGATTGAGATTCCAGATTGAGATTGGGCTGAGTTAACTTAATCTCTGAAAAAAGTGTAGCGTTGAAAAAAAGTTTCCAGTAAAAAAAAGTACTGCTGCGCGCTTTCAAAACAGAACTTTAGTATAAATAATTACGGAAAAGTATGCTGACATCGCTTTAAAGACACATCCTAAAGAATAACGACGTAAATTTATGTGTGATTTTTTTATTGAATTTATTTTACACAAGTTACACAAAATTTCTACAATAATTATGTCAAAATGCGAGAAATTTTTTTATTTAAATGAAATTTCATTGCTAGCAATAATTGTATGTATTTATAGGATCTTTAATTTGACAAAATATTCTACAACTATAGATCTAAGTTTAAGGTGTACTTCACAGAATCACAGATCATGGATATTCAAACATTGTACATTTTTTAAGTTATTCGAATCGACTTTACCAGTCTGAATATTTGATGTCAAATGTATAAATGTAATTTTCGCATTCACAGCAATTTGTCGTAACGAAACAATGAGCATATTCCTGTTGCCGTCAATTCCGGTACTGGAATTTTTACCTTGTCAGTATTTGGAGTGTATTTGCAAGTTGCGTTTCAATTACAAATTTCTACATTAATTTTACTAAAGTCCCTTCGAAAGACGTCTAGCAAAAGTTAAAGACAAATGCTCTAGTCGTGTGCACCATTGTCTGCAAATGTGGGATATTTATTTGCGCTACGACAAACAACATTTCGTTATATTGCACGAGATGCGATACTGGACAATTTAATAAATTTACTAGTGATCTTACGTCGGGAATTACTATCAAAACTTTTTTAATCACTTCAACTTTTTTTCAAAGAATAGTACAGTTCATTGGGATTAATATTAAATTGTTTAACAATTTACAACTCAACTACCCACCACAAAAAATTATCTTATCACACTATACACTTATCTATATATATACACTATCTATACACTTATCACTTCAACACTTTACTTAACATAACTTAACGTCATTTTAATAAATTGTGTTTTAATAAATAAAGTATCGACTTATTTCTCATGTTTTGTTTTTGAATTCCGCCTTGTGTAGTTCTTAAAAAAATAAGTGTCACATATAAAAAATAAAACGATTTTTTCGTTGAAAAAAAATCTATTTTTGTTTGTGAAATAAATAAAAAATTGTGATTTTCGATCAAAGCATTTAGAGGAAGCAATATATAATATTGTTAGGATATTCCAACTCCACCCCAATGTAAATTTAATCCAAAGCGATTTCAACATTAAAACTATTTGAATCGTTAAGAGGCTTTATTGATATTACTTGCCTAACCCCTGGGAGAGACTATTTGTCTATTGCTGAACTTCATAAGCTAATTTAATGCGAGTATAAGAAAAATTCCCAGTGCCAAACATCAACGCAAACTTGCCCAAATATATTGATCCGTTAATTTGGTGTTTCAATTTTGGCTTTTGGGTCTATTTTCTATCATTTTACTTCGAGCGAGAAAACAATTCTGGATCGGACAAAGATGGAAGAATTCTTGAAGTTGACAAGATAAATTTTTCTGCAAACATTTCGAGTCAAATTATAACAGCTACTGGCTATAATAAATACGAAATTTCCTACAAATATATAGCATATTTAATATTATGTATATTAGCCTATTTTGTTATAGATTCAGTCTAACAACTGATTGGACTGAATTTGGATCGGATAAAATTTATTTTTCAAATTTATTGCTTTTTTTTTGTATATTGCAACTGCGCTAGAAAATGAGACAGATGAAGAATATAAAAAAAAATTCTGATTTATTTCGGTTCATGCTTGCGGCTTTTGTTCTATGTGTATTTGCTTATATAGTATTTCTAATCGCTGTACACTACGATGCTCCATGCATCAGGTTTACCTAAATTGGAATCCCATACTTGTACATTTCTCAGATGATACTCTACGTAATTGGCTTCTTATTTGACTGGGTTGTAGTGCTAGCTAACCACAGCTTATATTATGTTACTTTAAGTTTCAACAACAAATAATTTGAAGAGGAAATACGTCAGCATATTGTTAGTACCCATATCAGTTACACCATGACCTGCGTCTCATTTAATAAGTAAAAATCACGAAAAAAAAAAACCTACTTACGCCAGAAACTTAACGAAAAGCTAGAATCCCTAAGCTACCGCAACCTTTGACACACGCGTAGAACACTTTCATATTCTTGTAGTTTAATATTGTAACGTTTTCTAAAATAATCAGTAATCCTCCATTAAAAAACTGAAAATGTTCGCCGCGCGCGTGCACAGGGGCTCCACTTAGAGGTATTGAACCATATGCAAAATTTACTACAAAAAATAATGAAACAAATGAAAAACGCTGAAAGCGATTTTTCATAAAACATAGTTGACTCTGGTTCCGACAGTGCAAGCCTCTACTGGATGGAACAATTTATTTATCTGAAACTGAAATCAAATTAATTTTGATAATTAAAAATTTTGATATTTCCTTTAATTTTTGGTCGCAACTTTTGAGAAGGGATTTTTACCCCGCGCAATCCGAAGATCATTTATGAACAAATCACAAATTTTAGTTATATTACTTTCTGCTGATTGTTTTAAAGACCAAGCAATTCAAATTAATCTGTAGCCAAGGAATTGATCTAAACATAATAAAATTTGACGGGGTGATCCCTTAAGGGCGCTTTTTAGGCAAGTAAAATTTTAACCGTTAACTATTATTGAAACTTGTAGTAATTGTATATGGTACCCACTTGTACTTTACATTACGCCCTCTTGGCTAAGCACTATCTCAAAGTCTGAGTCGTTCTACTTCTTCCTTCTTTACTTACCACAGAGAAACTTATATACACTACAAGCAATAGTATATTAGCAATTAGCACAGTATTGCAACTTACTATTAATTGCTTTACAGGATAACCTTGGATAGCAACAGAATAAAGGCTTTCTTTACTATCTATTGAGCAACACAGGTGCACATCTGCTGGTTTTACAGATACTGGAATCCACGTTACCAATATTAGTATTAAGTGCCGAATGTATTGTTTTGATTTTAGCATTTACAGCAATTCTTGTAAAGGCACCGTTGACATATTTCTTTTACTGGCAATTACCGCTGTTGGAATTTTTAACTTCTTGGCACTTGGTGTGTGCATCCAGTTTGCGGCTCACTGGCACACATCTACAACTATCCTAATTAAGTATCTTCAAAAAACGCGTGGCCGAACTCAAAAAAAATTATTCAACTCCTGTGCACCCCTGTCAGTTTACGTGGGGCATACATTTGCTCTTTGTCAAACAACATTCCTCTTTATTGCACGAGATGTTATACTGAACAACATGGATGTGAACTGTCATTAACTTGCTTGTGATCTCACGACGGTAGATCCAAATTACAAAATCAACATTTAAAAAAAAGTTTGGAACGGGTTGTCTTCGTTGCAAAACAAAAGTTTTTATCATTCTACGTTTCAAAATTTTTAAATGTTTCAACAATTCATACTGATTGTTGCAAAAAAAAGTTATATTATTTTCAGTTGTTGTCAAACAAATTGTATTCAAATTGTATTTTATTCAAATGTAATCAAAATGATTTTATTATTTACAATTATTGTAAATACAGTCGTATTTTTAATTTATTTTTCGTGCAAGTCGGGAATTGTTGCCCGGTAAATTCTTTGTAAAATTGCTTGCACCATGGTAATAGTAATAATTCAGATCCCATTTTTAATAACCATTCCTAACGATCAATTATTTGGTTTAGCAATACGCTACAGAGAGTCTTGAACTCACCGAATTTTAGAACTTTAGAAACATTATACTAATATTAACTACTAATTTATAATATTGTATTGCAAACAAAAAAATTGGTAGAGTTATCCAATCATAACCATGTGGCTTCAGAGTTGTTTCTAGTATAATGCGCTTAAAAGATTTACAGAACATTCCAGGTGATAATTCAATCAACGTGTTTAAACAAGAACTTAGTTTCAAATAAAACTTTTGAGAAAAGTTTAAGCTTAAAAAAAATTAAGCGTGAAATGAAATTATCAATTAAAGTTAGTTAATATATTAAAATCGTATCGTTATGTCTTGCTTCAAGAGTGTTGGTTTACAATGTGTATGTGTGTTTGATTATTAGAGGGAGCTCACTGCCTATGAATTAGGATAGTAAGACTCACGCCAAGCATGCGCCAAAATGGATTTTTTTTTTCAGAAAACAGGGTTATGGTTTACAATTTAACATCACTTAAAAACTTTACAAATGCATATCACATGGAGGAGGAAACGTCGACGTTGGTGGTTTTGATCATCCATATATAAAATATGTCAAATGACGTTAAGCCTCCCCGGTCCAGAGCTATCAGAAAACATAAAAACCCTGTGTAACAGAGTATACTTTCGACTGGTAGCTTATTTGGAAAATACGTGAAAGCAAATTAATAGCGTAGGGGCTAGGCCTTACCAAAGACTCCTTAGTAAAATTTCTAACTCTCCTTGAAGTGCCTTGGAGTGGCAGTGTCTCTACTGGTGTTACTACAATGGGCCCGATTAAGGCCTGATCGGTGTACGTAGTGACCTCCCTTCAATAAAATACATACAAAAAGTATACAACCTCTAAGAACACTTAAATTTTTGTGTTGTACTTCAACTATTGTGGTGTGTAATGTACGGCGAGCCATTTGGCTCTAAATTACCGGTCGAACGGTGGCACCGCCTCATATTTTGGGAAATATGGCCTAGTCGTATTGTTGGTAAGCCATTTGTACCATTCCACGCGCAACTATAGACTATGTGCTGTTCGTATATTAATGTATTGTATTATGTAATGTATTATGTATGTGTTATCGGCAAATGTCATGGAGGCTATATTATTACTCTGTTGAAAACAGGGTAATAAAATCGCCAGATGTCTGTTCCAGTTTTTTTTAATGTACCTAAATGCGTTTTTCCTAACCTAACTCGGGTAACTAATCATGATTCCAAAACATACTATTAGAGGCCCGGCGCCTATATAATGAAATACCATTTTTACCGCAAATCTCATATTAGAGGCCCGACACCTTATTGCGCAGTGTCAATGTAGGTAAAATAAGTCACACAGTTTGCCATAAAGTAAGAGGGTAGTAGAGTGCACAATAAACCATCAGTTAGGAATGGCAATCCGATCCGTCGGATTTTGTCGGATTATTCTCGGATTGGATCGGATCATTTTTTAATCCGACGGATCGGGTTTTGGATCGGATTATAGAGCAGTCCGAATCGGATTAACTGGAACATTGGCTCGGATTACCGGTCGGATTTCGGACTGCTTTTTGTATAGATGCTTTGGCGCAAACTCAAAGATTATTCAAGTTTTATTGTTTGAAAAATGATTGAATAACTTTGACTTATACGCGTATTATCTTATTTATTATTTAATTGTTGATCCTTGTTGAAAATCATCTTAAATAATCACCGAAATTGATCCAAAAGTATTAGAAATTGTTAACTAAACGTAAGATTTGCGCGTTTTGTCAAGTTTAATTGAATACAAATTGAAAGGAGACAAAATTTGGATTCTGGATAATTTCAGCGACAAAGAAAAAAGAAACTGAAATATTTAATTATTTTTTGGAAAAAGTGTCAAATAATAAATTTTTTTAGCGCAATCTTGCAGTACAGATTTAAATGATGTTCTAATATTCATATACAAATTAAGGAAGTCATGCGGAAGTTCGAAAACACTCGCCAAGCACTTTAAATACAAACGACCAAAAACGATTCCAATGATCTGTTGTGCTGCTAGGCATATATCTTTAGTTCTAAATTTTTCAGTTTACTGGTTTATTTTTTTGTACTTTCCTGGGAAATGAACCGGAACCCCAGTTAACTTGAGTATCGAAAATGGATCGAACTTATTTTACTGTTACATGCGAACGGGTATCTTCTCGTGAAAAACTTAAAATGGCAAATTATCACTATACTGCTTCCGGTGCATTCTAGAAGTGCTTATGCGTAAACGATTGCATAAAATGTGGCGATATTTTTTTTGGTTGAAACATTCTTGGTTTGTACAAATTTACCTGAATATCCTGCGTTGTTGGGGTATTTAAAAAAATAATCCGAAATCCGATCCGATTTGGGATTAATCCGACGGGTTAATCCAACTCGGATCGGGGTGTAATCCGATGTCGAATTAACCGAACGGACCCGCTAATCCGACCGGATTAATCCGAGAATCCGAAATCCGACCCGAAATCCTCGGATTGCCATTCCAAACATCAGTGCGCTTACTCAAATTTCTCTACAATTTTATGGTAAACATTGAATAACGAAATCAAACAACTATTAATAACAATTAATAAGTGTTTCCCTGTTTGCTACAAAACAGAACAAACAAGTGTAATGAGATTTGGTTGAAAATTTAATTAATTAGTTTATATTACTGTTGAATAAGTGATTGTGAACAAGCGACTGATTTTTAGAACAATTTTTAGTACTATAACTTACAAAGGGCGGATCTAACTACAGGAGTTCATTAGAGGTTCTTAACATTATAGGAATTTGGGACAAGCAGCATTGGACATTCATTAAACTAAGCATTGATTATCATTTGAATTGTTAAGCCATAATAAAGTGTAATTTTAACAAACAGTGCAATACAAGCGTCCAGCTCTAGAACAAGGTATTAACTAATTTATCATAGTTTCTCATTTACCAACGCTTTGACATGTTTAATAAACTTTAATTTTTTCTGCGTCACCTATTAAAATTTAGGTGACGGATATTTTTACTATAGATATTTACATAACAATTCTACCATGCTGCCATTGCCATTTGAAAAGTAAAATTGAAATGTTATTCTACATATTGTAATCCTCTCTTCCTTTTGTTACAAAAGTTAGCTACATACTGGCTTTTAGAGAAGTAGGTATACTTACAAATACACAAATTTAATCAAAGACATTTTGATTAAATTATATATCATTGATATATAATTATTTATTATATATTTAAATATTTTACACTTTTATGTTCAAGTCAGTTTCAAGGTGTTTGTTTGAGAAACATCATTTAACATCGGATATTACATTCCAGATAAAGATGCGTTTAAGAGATATATGTGGAACAGTGAATGATAATATTAAAAACCATTTAATTCCACGCGGGCGGGTCTGTTCAAGGCCATTTATGATGTTTCGGAACATTTCTTTCCTGTGTGGTAACCATTGCACAAAAATGCTACCCATATTTCTTCCCCAGCTCCAATAAATGCGTATTTAAAATAATATGAAACTTTTTTTTAAAAGAACAAATCCTTTGCAATGTAAAAGTAAACAAATTAAATTACTAACTCTAGGATGTTTTTTTTTATTAGTAATCCCATATAATATTGTGACTCGAAATTTAAATTTCAACAAAGTGGAACGACAATTGGTCCCAGATTTTTATTTCTTTGTTTCCTAGCAATTGATTCAAAGCAAATAAAAGGCTTAATTGGGATGTGTCAATATAGAACCACAATTTGAATTAATATGCTCCCGCGTTTTTCCCAGTCCCCTAATAAAAGCCTCATGCGCGTTTATTAGAAATGCGCGTTTATTTCTTCTTGGAAATTTTACACTGCGCGTTTATTAGAGACTTAAATGGGTATTTACGGTATGTAATTCTAACATAAATTCTTTCATTTTCCTCAAATGAGTTTTTTTTTACTTTATGCAGTGACACTTATGTGTATGGATTGCATCCAATTCCATAATTTAAATCTGTACAAATGAAACAAGAAGTAAAATAGTAAATTTGTGAAGTTTTGAAGTCCTCTTTTTAACATTAGAATCTCCAATCGGACGAAAATTATGTTGTTTATGAACAACTCCAATGAATCTAAATTTTAGAGCCTCGTTTTTTTTGCTTTCAACAAATTGCTATATTTTTTTTATAATTTGAGGGAACTAAACTTTACGGGCCTTAATCCAATTATCTCATTTTTAAGTACAAGCGTGTTTGACCATTCTCAAATACGTTAATTACATAATCGCAAGGCAGCACTGCTCAATTTCAGACTCAGTTTTGTTAAAAATATAATTTTTGTGTTAGAAGAAGCGTAAACGTAAGGCAAAAAATCGGATAGCGTGACCCGTTACAAATACAAAAATAATGCGGTTACAACAATGTAAGCGCTGCTTGCGCAGTTAGTTTTGTTTGCAATGATTCATTCATCAAATTAACGAGGATTCGCAAATTTTGAAACTTTCGGCATATAAATTTATGCCAAATTTTCTTCGTATTCAACTTCGGCATAACCATTTTCGTTGAAAGAATCGTCTTCTATATCAGCTGTGACCGAAGGTTCCTTTTCTTCCAAGAAATCCAAGTAAGGAATCTTTAGAATAAAGTTCTTTGTACCCTGTGCCTTATCAGTTGTCAGCGCTCCCATTGGCCAAAACTGCGTCGGGTTGTGGCTAGAAACATACTTATTGTTCAATGGTACTCGCCGTTTCCCGCCTGGCCGTTCGATGCATTTGGTGATAGTACCACTTGCTTACCATTTGCCACTTTAGGTACTAATATAAGAGCGTCAAGTAAACTTTGGGGATAGTTTTCTCTTATCTTTTTTTTTTATACTGTCAGCCCCCAAAACTCCGCACAGTGAAATCACAACTCACTTGACGCTTTTCCTAGTAATCAAAATCAAGGTTTGCATTGTTTCGCAGTTAATTTGTAGAAAGTTTCTTTTTTACTAATACATCGAACGTAAAACCGCGGTATAGTTTTTGTAATTGTAGAGTGTGCTATTTATTTGTTTCATTGTCTGCAAAATTCTAAATTTTGACCCCTTTTGCCCGAAGTTCCGTCAGCATTTCCATGCAGGTTGTGTGGTCAGCCCTTCCAACATTTTTTTTTGTTCAAAAACGACGACCAATGATTTAACACGACCCTTCATTTCACAGTTCAAGTTATAAAGGGCAGGGCCGTTGTGGCCAGCAAGGCCTATAAATCCACCAATGACTTCTTTTGCTAAAAAGCTACTTGTGGCTAGTTTTGTAACAGGTAGCATGGCTCTTCCAGTTTCGGTGTAAAAATTTTTGCCAGTAACCCACATCATCCCTAGCGTTGTTAGGGACTTTCTCCTTGGCAGCATCAATTTGTGCGTCTGTTAATACGAGTAGAAAATTAATGACGTAAGGGATTTTGTAAGAAAAATTTGCTTGAAGAATAACTGTGAAAGAGAAAGACAGGTTGAACTGTGGAAGTATGATAAAAACCCTAAAATTGCTTGCTGTTTTACACTAAAAATTAGCAAGCTACGTACGCAAGGAGTTTGTAGGTGAAAAAAATTGGGAGGGAGCTGTAAGGTTTTTTTTTTGCTTTCATATTTGATCTGATGAAGTAGGTTGATAGGGTAGCAGGTCATTTGGTCCAAACAATTTGGTCCAAAACAATTTGATCCAAGGCATTTGGACCATTGTAAATTTGGTCTAATGCAATTTGGTCCAATATAAATTTGGTCCAATGCAATTTAGTCCAATGTAAATTTCGTCTAATAGTTAGATTCTTTAGTAAATAATATTAATTAGGGACTTGGCCTAATATTTATTAAACAGTAAGACAAAAGTCTTAAATATTTTTTATTAAATTGGACATTCTTTGCGGTTAGGGAAGGTTTAGCCTTAGGTTTGGTTGTTTAGGTTTAATTTAAAAGAGACCAAAAATTGAAGAGAATTTTTTTTTTTTAAATTTTTGCTAAATTTAACTGTCTAATTAATATTAGTCAAAAATTTCATTGGACCTAAATGCATTGGACTTAATTTACATTGTACCAGATTCCATTGGACCTAATTTACATTGGATCAAATTGTTTTGGACCAAATTGTATTGGACCAAATTTACATTGGACCAATTGCCTTGGACCAAATTGTTTTGGACCAAATTGTTTGGACCAAATGACATGGAACCGTTGATAGTTATTAGGTGTTTGTTAGGGCAGTTCATTTTAAACAAAAATTTTTTTTAAATATAAATCTAGCTGCCCAGCGCCGTTTCGCGGTACCAATAGTCCTCCAACTTACTGTACATGGTGAACTCCAAAATCCTTGGCTATTATATATACATTTTGCAAATCTATACGCTTAAACCGTATACAATTTTTTTTCTTCAAGTATGTATTTCATGTGTAATACTATTATGCATCTTTAAAACTTGAAGGACGCAACTATACGGTAGAGGAATGCAACGCTTGTTATCGAATGTTATACTATATAGTTATACTGGTATATTGATTCCATGATTGCACAAGAATCGATTACTTTTAAGCATACGGTGTGAAATTATTATGTGATTCTACTCTGCCTTACTTTACAAACTGTTTGGTGATGGTTTCCATCTTTCAGAAGTGTTAGGGCATCACAAACTTTTTCAGATGCTGAGTGTGACTCAATTTTGGACAGCACAAAATCACGCAAATCATAAAGGTTATTCAGTGCTTGATTTGGTGACTGTTAAGTTTTCCACACGAATTCCCTTAAAGCATTATGGCTTCAAGCGCTTTCCAATCAGTAAGGGTTTTAACTTCTCAGTGCCAGTTGAGTTTGCGCAGGAAAGTACTGTAACACGTTCCTTTGATTTTTTCCGCCATTACACTTCTCGCCCCTCACTGCAAGTGACTTTTCAGGAAGGGAAGTAATTTATAAAAAAAAAAAGGCCACATCTGCATTGAAAGTGTCATTGGCGGCATAGTGAGCGCTGACCACTGGCCAAGTACGCTGAATCCAGTCGTCAACTACAGCATTGTTTACTGATCCTGTTTCTCTGCTTGCGGCCCGCAACGATATTCCGTGTTTCTGCTTGAAGCGATTGATCCATGCTGAAGAGACCCATTTTCCAAGTTTAAATTGAGCAGTGATTAACGATATCACGTCTTGCTTATAGTAAAGGACCAAAGCAGTCGGTTTTTGAACGTTCTTTGACTTTTTTCTTTGAATTTGAATTAATATTAATTTGAAATGTGAAAATAGTGTGAATCTGCGGTTTTTATATCAATTCCATTCCATTTTGTTACTTCAAGAGTAATAACCGCATTTGTACGCAAATTGCTGCTTCGAAGTTTAGGAAACGCTATACATATTATGTGTTTGGTGTTTATGTTAATTTTTTGCAGACTTGCGTTTTTGGGCCTAACTGTGATATATAATGCCGTTATTCTCAGCGAGGATGAGTTAACGCCCTTAGATATCACTATGCTATTACTTTTCTTTAGCCTTTGTGTAATTGCTATTAATGCTCACTGGATTTTTATTCAGTGGAACGGTGTAATGGCACCAGTATTGAATGAAGCGCTGCTCAGAATCAAAGCTCTTGGTAATGTGTGCAACACAATGTGTGTATACATTAGCTGAACTTTTTTTTTTTAATTTTTTTTTAATTTGTAATATCCAATAACCTAACCTAATTTTGTAACTGCCAGTTTCTCCAACCGGCAGTTCAGTAAACATTGTTTCTTAAAGCTTATATTTACTGCTATTTTTTTGCCATGAAATCGTTAACTTCTAATAGTCGATGTGCCCGCCCGTTGAACCAAAATTGCGAACCGGAAATCTTTCACAACTTCAAAATCTAAATTGCGCTTCAGCATCCGCACCATTACTCCCTATCTCCTACACACCGTAAAAAAAATTCTTGCCCAAGACTTTCCAAATTAACCTTCAACGAATATTGTGAACTGCACTTTGATAGATAACCGAGAGCTGCACAATGCAATTGTGAGGTGCACGATGCCTATACTTATACTAAAGTAAATATTTTTAAGACTGGGCAAACCTAGCCCTTTAAAGTTTAAACTAATTATTGTCTTGGCACGGTGCACTGTGCAATGATGTGCAAACGCAATAACATAATTCTAATAGATGCTAATATACGTTAGATATGGAGAGCTTGGCAAACGCATATGCAATTCAACCATTAATTTGGTCATTCAGCTGCGGTTTTTTGATCAATTCCACTCCATTTTGTTACTTCAAGAGCTCCTTTGTACGCTGATTACTTCTTCTAAGCATAGAAAACGCTGTAAATATTATGTGTTAGGTGCTTACACTAATTTTGGAAGACTTGCGCTTTTGTACCTAATCATGATGTACAATGCCTTTATTCTTGGCGCCACAGAGTTAACGCCCTTGGATATACTTATGGCAATATTTTGTTTTAGTCTATGTGCATTTTTTATTAACGCGCGCTGGATTTTCTTGCACTGGAGCGGGGTAATGGCACCTGTATTGAGTAAAACGCTGCTCAGAGTCAATGCTATAGGTAAAATTTCGACATAAAGTATACTCTGGGCATTTTCCTATTAATTTTTTTTTGAATCTTTTTTTAACTGCCAGTTTCTTTGGCCGGCAGTTCAATAAGTAATTGTTCCAACAATTTGATCTTTACATTACGTTTTACATATTAATTTCATGGAACGCTATAATTTTTGAACAGCCAATTTGCGGCTTTGAGTGAGTAACAAAGCCGAATTTATTTTTGTGCTTTCACGACTTCAAAATCTAAATTGCACTTCAGCATCGGCACACTTACTCCCTTTCCCAGTTTTTTTAAACACAGGAATTTTTTTGTCTAAAATGTTTATGAATTAACCTTACAGGACTATCGTGAGTTGCACAATGATAACCAGGAGCAGCTCAATGATAAGCGGTAGCAGTCCAAAGACTTGTACTAAAGTAAATATTCTTAAGATTAGCAAACTTACCGGAGACTGAAAAAAATTTCTCCTGTTATGGGACGGGCGAGTTTGTCGCGTTGTCCATGCAGAGCTGCTATTCTTGAGTATTACCAAATTGCTAATTCAACTTTTTAAGCTTGAGCTAAAAGATTTAAGGGCGCGCAGTACATTAACATGCAAATGCAACTAAGATTTATATACAGAGAAATTTAAGAGGTAAATGCTACATGCAATTACAGCTATGAGTTTTGTAACATATGTTTTAATTGTGATCGTTGCAGAAACTTTATACAAAATACAAAAGCGCGGAGATGGCTATGGAAAAAACCTGTTACGCCTCATGTTTTTATCTATTATGCTGAGCATCGTACTGGGATTCCCTGGAGGACCACTTGGAATTTACTACGAGCTCCCAGGGTTTAGATTGGCAAAAATATGGCCAAACTGCATAGGAATACCCATTTCACTATTTCATGCAACAGGATTGTTAATAATTGATTGGTCTGTTGGGGCCACGTTATTGTTCTACAGTATAATTTGCACTAATACGACAGTGCTCTGGGTCATAGAATGCAACAAATACTGGTAAGTATTTCTCTTGCTCTTAAGCATAATTGTTTTCCGTTTTATGTGCTGACATGCGTGATCAACGCAATAAATTAAAACTATGCAGTTGTCTAAGAAATTTTGGTTTCAACGATAATGCTTTAAACCATTGTGGCAAACATGCCTTTTTACATGAGCAAATTTGATAAGCTGGCTTAAATACGGGTAGCGTGGACTGTCACATCGTAGACAGATGACCCATCACGACCTTTTTTTATCAGGGCAATCCCTAATTCGGTGACCAGGCTTTTTACAGGCGTAACAAATCCATTTGTCACACTTTTCATCCACTGACAAGGGACCATTACAGGAGGTAACACGCGTATCAAGGCATGCGTTATACAGGGTGTTCACCAAACATATATGAGTACTTTTACCAAATTTTAGCTGCTGAGTTTCACGCATGCGCGGATGACGGTGTTTTTAAATTCAAATTTTTCAGATTTCCTATGGGACATTTACACGTGGAACCCAAAAAGGGGACTCTTACTTTCAAACAGTTTCTGACAAACTGCACTTTTCATATAAACTTAACACTTTACGGACAAAATACAGGAGAGCCAAATTATAAAATTTCAGAAATCATCAACCGTGCGCGCACCCCTAAGTGAAGCCGCACACAGAATGCAAAATTAGAGGTTGCAGAATTATCACAAGTATAACCAAAATGATTTGCATTTTGTGGGCGGCTGCACTTATAGGTGCGCGCACGGCTCATGACTTCTGTAATTTTATAATTTAGGTTTCCTATATTTTGTGCGTAAAGTGTTTAGTTTGTTGACACATGAAATATGAAAAGTGCAGGTTTTGAATAACTGTTTGAAAGTAAGAGTCCTCATTTGGGGTCCACGTGTAAATGTCCCATAAGAAATCTCTGAAATTTGAAATTCAGAACACTGTCATGCGCGTATGCGTGGAAAGCAGCAGCTAAATTTTGGTTATAGTACTCATATATGTTTGGTGAACACCCTGTATGAAGTTTGTCTTGATCCGCGTGTTACCTCTTGTAATGTTCCCTTGTGAGGACTCAGCCGAGCTGGACTTACTAGCCGCTGTCCCTCATTTTTAGAATTTTAAAATTTCCGCCATTAAAAGTTTCCTTACTCTATTTTGGCTTGTCAACCTTTTCCGGTTTCCTTATTCTGCGTAGCTTCTGCAGAAACTCTTGCGGAGTCTTCGGCTCTGCACAAAACATAATATTACGTAAACTGTCAGGTCGGCCTTTAATTAAACTTTCGACCTGTTTTTCCCCTGAAATTTTAGGATCGATGATCCGAAGTGACATAATTTCTTTCTAACGTACTCCCTAGCGGATGTACAGTTAACAAACTTTACGGCAATAGCAGCCTTCCGTGCCTCCTTCCGCACAAACTCAGGGTTATAAAATGACCTAAGGTCAGCTTTCAAAGCTACCAATTTTTACCAATAAATTTTATCTGTGACCATTTCCACCAATCCTGGACCTCCGAGTCAAGAATAATATGAAAATTTAACATTAACAGTCGAAAATCGATCTGTTTAGTTTCCAATACTGCGTCACAGCGAGCGCAAAACAAATCTACGTTTCTCTTCCCATCGAACTTGGGATTTGACCTAATAACTGGTTTTAGGCCACTAGTCACCATTGTTGTAGCTAGCACTTCCTGCTTCGCTACATCTTTCTTGGCTGCTGTCTAGGGTTCTGACAGGGCAACCAACTAATTCGCTTAGGACAATACTAAGCACAATAACCTTCCACAAAGGACAGGGGACCTGTTGACCTTTTGATCTCACTAAAAGTTCAAGTCAACTATTAGCTACTCCACCAGATGTTATGTGCAGCCTACTCTCAGGTCCAAAGAACCTACACAAGGGTCACTGACCTCTACTCAAAACGCTCCACTAATAAACCTACGAGCTCCGCCAGCTCCTCAATGACCTCGCGATTTCTTAGTCAAATGGACAATAGTCCTTTTTATTCAAAAACCAAAGGTTTAGCAAATGTTTAGATGATTGATTCACCCAGAACACAGCACATCGAATGATCCCCTTACACAGGCTGCAGGCCTTTTTAACGACTCATGCGACCCTCTACGCGTGCCGTTGGCAATGGTAGACTATTCTTATCAATGTTCAGACTAACATAACATGTCATCCTAATTAGCATAAGTTAATTACCTCTAACCTACATACAGGTGACATGACCTTATTTTACCCTACCCTAACCTTTAACACAGAGCTTAACAATTGTATAACTAACTTTACGATAAATTGTACTCCGTATCAATATGCACACAACTTTACACAACACGGCCTGTAGTAGAAACTTAAAGAAGAACTTGCGATCAATAAAAATTAAGGTGAACATTTTCCTATCAATTGTACAACTTGTACATGTACAATTTTTAACCAAATAAGGAATTACGGCATATTAAAATCCAAGTTATGATTGACTAATGAATTTTATTGTTTTTACAGTAAAACGGCAAATTTGAAACTGTCAATGTTGGAAAAAGTTATAAAATTTTATCGGACAACACAAATTTTTCAAATTGCAGCCATCGCACCGGTCCAATCAACACTACCTATTTCGTTGGTCGTGGTAGAGTCTATTATAACTATCGTTTTCTTTGTGTGCATTCAGCTACATCATTCTTTGAATATATTTCTGTTAGCAGCAATGTTTTACGTAGGAATTGTTGCCTTTGTAGCGCTGACAGCTTGTGTATATCTTGCAGCACAACTCAACAGTGTTTCAACGGAGCTGGTAATGAAGTAAAGGACTCGAAGCCATCTTCAAGTTGCTCTGTTTAAATTGTGTCCCCCTTTAAGTTTAGTCGTTGGAAATACCTTTGTTGTCAACAGCTTTACGTATCTGTACATACTACGCTACGTAATTATGGACAACTTGATAACGCTCCTTGTCCTAATTCCCCGATATAAGTTGCGTTAGGCAAAAGCGGACTTCAGATTTAATTTACGATAATCAATTAATCAGTGTAGCCCAAGACGCGTAGTCCGCGGGGCTAGGACCCTTGTCCTAGCTTGGGTAGGTCCCGAGATCGAATCTCGGGAGC